>JALPQD010000321.1:561792-688811 GCA_023101885.1 Typhlomys cinereus
CAGGAGGACAGCAAGTGTTGGGACCCTCTGCAAGGGCCACATTCCTGAGGCTGCCCTCCAGCCATGGCTGCGCCGGAGGTCAGCCCCCCATACCCAAAGGCAGCTGTTCTGCACAAACCAGCACTCAAAACAGTGCCCCCAAGAGTCACTGTCCACGCACTAGCATCATTTCCATGCCTGCTTTGTGCAGCCTCCCAAACCGGTGTGTGGCGTCCTGCATAGCAAGCACCTGACCCCATTTCTGGAAGCTCTTCCACCCTCAAGGGCATCCAGACCTCGTTTGTCCTCCCACAGAACTGCTACCTCCAAAACGATACCCCCTGCCCTCAGTCCACAGCAAGAAGCAGCTCTGCGGGAACCTGACCCAACGGGCAGGGCTGGAGGGAGGCGCTGGTCCCCTTTCTGGGGAGTGGGTACTGCACTCACCTGTCTCGGCGCCCACACTTCCTGTCTGTTGGCCAGATGAGGGGATCCCGCCTGCTCTTGTGGGCTGGGTGCCTCTCGCGGAGCCTCATGGGGCAGTGACCCATGCTACGGGTCCTTCTACATGGGCGCCCCTCAGGATCCTCCTCTCTGCAGCTCCTAGAGGTTTGGCCTTCTGACTCCGAGCATGGCCAGATAGGCGTGGGGAACGGACAGCCAAGTGGAGGGACGGGTCTTCCAGTGGACCCTAAAATCTTCAAGCTACGTGACGCCTGCTTTCAAGCCACCCACCCTGTGACGAGTGGTCAGGGTTGACGCTGACCTGTTGCTTTCGCCTATGAAGACTCTTGGGGTGGGACCAAGCTTGCTTGGCATGGCAGGTGGCAAGGGCCCTTCAGGCTTCCCAAACAGGCGGGCAGAATGCAGCCTGGTGCCACCCTGCAGGCCAGACAGGACCTGCTGTCTGCATGAGGGGCGGAGGGAGGGCCGCCCCAGCCGCACTGGGCGCCGCCTGACCTGGACGAGGTTCCGGACTCAGGGAGGAGGAATTCCCTGTCCAGTGGCTGACCCGCGCCCTTGAACATACCATCGAGGGCCCAAGTCCAGCAGGGTGTGGTGGCCATAGCTGGGGAGGAGCCCAGCTGGTGAGACCATGGGCGTCCACAACCAGGGCCAGCAGCTGCTGGGACATCCATTTCCATGGTATGCGAGACCCCACTGCCTGCAGCCCCCCTACCTACTGGCCTTGCCAGCGGGGCCCTCCCAAGCCGGCATCCTGGCCCTGTTCACAAGGCCTGGCTGGCTGAAGGTCAGTCTACCTAGGTCAAGGGGACTGGAGACGCACGGTGCCTGGGAGCTGGGGTCTCTACACAGCCCTCGCTGGAGCTCACACACACTGACGCCCAGGTGTGCCCAGGTGTGCCCGTGTGTCGGGCCCACGTGACACTGACAGCCAGCTGAAGCCGTCAGTTCGCTCCTGAACACGGCTCTGGATCTCGGGGCTGAGCTAGCGGCAAATGCAAAGAACGCGTTTTTACAGGAACTTGAAAGAGCCGGCGCGAGATCCTCTCGCCCAGCAGCAAGGCCCGCAGGGGTCAGGGGCGGACCCGGGGAGGGGCCTCGGTCCCAGGCCGCGGTCACCTCGGTGCTTGTCGGTCCAGGCAGTCCGCCGGGAACGGCGACCCAGATCAGCGGCGGTCGGGTAGGAGGTCTCCGGAGGGGGGTCTTGCGGGGTGGTCTGCCAGCAGGGGCTGCGATCCAGCGTAAGGGGGCAGGCGCCGTGAAGCAGGGAAAGGTGTACACAAGTGTTGGGGAGCCGAGAAGGACGGGGGGGCGGGGGCGCCGGCCGTGCGAAGAGGGCCGGCGGCGGGTTACAGAGTGGGGAGCAGGGGGGGGGCCTGGGGCTCCAGGGCGCTGACGGTGGGACCCGCAGGTGGTCAGCGCCACCGGGCCGGGTGTTCCGAGAGGTGACTGGTCGCAAAGGTCTGGAGGGCGCGTGCGCCCTGGTACGTCCTGGGCGTGGCCATGGGCGTGGCCAGCGCGTGCCCCGCCCAGGCAGAAGCGCCGCGGGAGCCCCTCGGCGATAACAGGCCCTCTGGGGCGTGGCTTTGGGGCTGACCACGCCCCCGCACCTTCGCGCCCAAACGCGCGGCATTGTGGAGGCTGTAGTCCGCATGCGCGCCCCGAGCGCCGCTGCCCAGCGAGCCAGGTACCGGCCTGGGAGGCGCGGGCTGGAGGCGCGGCCCTCGCCCGTGGGGCCCCGGGAGCCGTGGTGGATGCACCGTGGTCCTGAGCCTGCGGGAGGTGCGGGGGGAGGGCTCGGGCTGCGTTCTGGGGTGCGGTGTGTGTATGGGGGGGAGGGCTTCCTGGGGTGAATGTGGGGCTCCGGGCAGGGTCGGCATCGTGCCCAGGAGCCTTAGAGTGAGGGAGAGAGCAGAAGGGCCCGACGGGGAGGGAGAAAGTGAGGTCTTTGCGGTGCATGGGACCCGTAGGTCACGCGCAGGACTTGGACCCGGGCCAGCGGGATGTCGGGATCCCCGATGAGTGCGGGGCTCAGATCGCAGGACACCCGTGTCAATGTGCAGGTTCGGGCCCAGTGTTCTGCATGGACGCAGGGCACCCGCGTGGTGGTGGTAATTTACCGCTACGTTGGCTGGTAGGGGCTGTGAACACCATTTACCCCCTCACCCTCGCCCCTTACCACCAAGTGCCCTTCTCAGACTAGGAGGAGCCACGTGCGTCCGGCCCAGCCACCTGGTGGCACGTGTTGCACACAAGGGCGCCCTGCGCCGCCCAGGCGCGTTGGCACGCCTCCAGTTCCATTGTGCCTGGAGGTTGTAAGTGCTGGACAGCTTGAACAACTTCCCTTGGAGTGGTGTCTGCACTTCCAGCAGGTGTGGTTCCTGCGTTCTGAGTGGTCTGCCAGCCTCTCTACAAGGGGAGAGACATGACCAGCGAGCGCCCTTCCAGGTCGGCACCCTGAAGTCCGGCTTGGAGCCAGGCACACACCACGCCTTCACCAGACTCTTCAGGTGGGTGGGCCCCGCCCCAGCGCCCCAGCCTCCCGGTGAGAACCTAAGCAGACCAGCAGTTCAGACCCGTTCGCCACCCCGCAGGGAGAAGTGTTTGTAGGTGCTCACCTTGCTGCTCTGCCAAGGCTGGGCAACTGAGCCCCAGCAGCCGGGCAACTGAGCCCCAGCCGGGCAACTGAGCCCCAGCAGCCGGGCAACTGAGCCCCAGCAGCCGGCAACTGAGCCCCAGCAGCCGGGCAACTGAGCCCCAGCAGCCCGGCAACTGAGTCCCAGCAGCCCGGCAACTGAGCCCCAGCAGCCGGGCAACTCCGCAGAACACAGAACTGTGACGGGGAGGGAGGTCCTGTGTGCTGTCGAGGAAGGGCACCTCCGGGCATCTGGGGAGTCAGCTCTCGGCCACTTGGCAGCAGGGTGCTGCACGGCTTCCTTTTCCTTTAGCACAGACATTCAAGATATGCACGAAGTCCTCCCGCCTAAGGGAAAGTGAGGTGTTTGCCTTTGTTTAGAAATTCAGGGTACTGTGGAAGGAGTGTAGGGAACAGTTGCGTTCCACACCCCAGGCAAGTATTAGGGTGCTCTAGGACTGTGTAATCTTTCCCACACCTCCCCTGGCTTCCTTCATTTGTCTGAGAGGCTGCAAGTTGTACCGGACTGGTCACCAGCTAGCTGTGGGCTCCCACACTGGCCGCCCCCCCCACGGCATCCTCAGCTTTCCTCTCCAAGTGGGGTTTGGTGCAGTTGAACAGCTTGAGTTGCTGGGGAGAGGGAGCCTTGAGTCACAGCTAAGGCCCCCCCTGGAGCAGGGTGGTGTTTTGACAGGCAGCCCTGCGCAGGTGTGGGCGTGGTTATCCAGGACATAATTTCTGGAGGTGCTGCGCATCAGAGCTGAGAGGCCGCCCCGGCAGCAGGCAGCAGAAGGTGCAGTGTGAGTTGAGTTTGGATCTGTGGGACTCAACGTTTCCACTGAGGTTAGGGCTAAAGACGAGTTTTGAGTAAGATCCTGGGCTCTTGGCCTCTGCTCTGTGGGCCTTTCCTCTCCCTGGCTGACCTCGGGCCTGTCCAGTAGACACTGAAGGTGGCAGCCTTGGACTAGCCAGTTCTAGAAGTTTTGGGGATTGTACATTGACACCCCCCCAGTCCTCCAGTGCCCCTGCAGTGAAACCTCTGGTTGTGGGATGGTTGCCAGGGCTGTGTGTGCCCAGGAGGGAGGAAAATGGCAGAGAAAATGGCATACGGAAGGGGCCTGAGGCCTGGCAGCTCCGTACCTGTCACTTCCCAAGGGTCCCCTTGCCTGGCTTCTGGCACGAAGGTCCCGGGGTCAGCCTTGGAGGAGCCTGCATTTCTCATGCAGCCTGGTGCTCTACTGCGAGCAGGCGTGTACAGACCGACGTAGAAGGCACAAGCTTGGAGGACTTGACTGTAGCTTTGGCAGCGGCGATGCCGCGGGTCCACTGTGGGGACAAGGCTGGCTCTTCATCAGTCACGTGATCTAAGAAGAGAGGGTCTTCATCAGGATACAGAGTATCTACCATGGTGCAGCCCTGTTTTCAAATGACTGAAAGACTCCTGAAAGGGGGTGTCCTCCAGTGTGTGCTGAGGAGATGGGGTGGGCTCACCGGGGCTTCCTCAGGGGACAACTTCGATGTGTAGGTGGACAGCCCTCCGGGCAGTGTTGTCTGGCTGACTCCGCGGGAACTTGCAGGTCTCGAGGCCTGTGCTGTGTTACCGCCTACCCACCCTAGAGGGTGAAGCTGCCCTCGGTACAGAATCCCAGGGGGCGGGCAAGGTGGGCATCTTAGCACTGCCAGGCCACCTGCCCATTTGAACGTTGCTTGGAATAGGGTGGCCCTGGCAGTTTGGTAACCTAGTGTTCGTACCACGCAGGCGCCAGGAGTCCCACGGGGGTGTTTCTAGAGGTGGTAGGTCAGCTGTGGGACCCTGTGCCCAGAGCTTCGGGTGACTCTGCCCCTGTCTGAGAAGTTCTGCGTCACGCTGCATTCTGAGCGACACCATAAAAACGCTGCTGCCGCTTCTGGGATGGCCCCTTTCCCATGAGAACCAGATCCAAGGACTCGGCGTCCATGCTTAGCTAAGCCTGACCACCTCTTGGGTGGGGGCCTTTGGTTTGGCAGATGTAGTTGCCATGGTCACCTGCCCGAGCTGGTGAGTCCCAGAAGTGCGTGTTGGGGCTCAGCTCTGCCCGCACCTGCCCAGCCTCTCTGTGGGGGTGAGTGAAGGGTCAGCCTCTTTGGCTCTGGCCCCTACTCGTCTGTTTTTGTAGCTGCTCGGGAGGCTGGAGAGTGAAGCCAAGCAAAGCAGATCTGGGGTTTGTCTAGTTGAGCCACGTCACTGGTGTGGGTGTTTGGAGCCCCCTTGCCTCCCCCCACACCTCCCTAGCTGTTGTTTCCGTTATGGCCCTGAGAACGCAGTCCTCTCCCAGGCCCTGTGACTTCCTGGGCCAGCGCGTCTCGCAGGCCCCGCAGCTTCCCAGCCCTTACTGAACTCTGCAACCCTGATGAATGCTTGCACCCTGGGTGCCCACAAAGCCACAAACCCCTGCTTCTAGGGGCCCCTGCTTCTAGGGGCCCCTGCTTCTAGGGGCCCCTGCTTCTAGGGGCTGCTGGTAACTTGCCTCTCCCTTGCCGCAGAGATGCACAGACTGGGACTTAGAGGACAGGGTTGTGGGCGCTCCTGACAGCCGTTTGCCCACACAGCCCAGAAGACTCCTGGGAGCCCATAAAGTCCACTTTGCTTTTCTGGGCTTCTGTGCCCTGTGGGGGCTCGGGACACTTTCAGCCTAAGGGTCAGCCATGGCTGGGAATCTAGGCGGCCAAGTCCGTCCACATCGAGGGAGAGTTCTTCATGCCGTTAGGAAGAGTACTTTCTTCAAGTGCAGCGGGAACTTGGGGAGCAGCGAATGCAGCCACCCAAAGCCAGTTCAGCGGGCTACTCGGTGAACCGCCCTACCCATCTTACCTGCTCTAGCCTCCGGATGGCGTGCTTGTGGGCGCAGCAGCCGGCAGGGCTGTTTCCAGTTTGACTTATGTTCGTGCGCGTCTTCCACGGAAGACCCAGAGCATGTGGCTCGAAGAGATGCGCACGTGCCTTTCGGCTCTAGGGTGACCTGGGACCCCAATGAATGCATGCGGCTCCTACCCCTTGTTAGGAAGGACATAGCAGGCTGAGAGCCATGTTTTCCAGAGCAGCCTGTTTCCAAGACAGAGTCGGGAAGACTGAAGACGCCGAGCGTGGCTGTCCTCAAGTGTTCCCCTTATGGCCCCCAATGTGCCCCCACTCCCGCCGGATGCAAGAGCAGCATGGGGTCAGCATCGGGGTGAGCACATGCAGCTGCACTCAGTGGGGCCTACGTCATCTGGGAAGTCAGCTGCTCCACTCGAGAGCACTGGCGCCGCGGCCTGATCTCCTGGGCCTTCAGCCTTTCTCTGCCCTGGAGGGTACCTTTCTCCACTGCCCCCTTCCCCATGGTGGCACCACCGTGCCCTCCAGAGCTGTGGGGAGAACCCCAGAGGTGCAGCAGCTTGTGGTCGTGCCCAGGCCACCCTGCTGACCTCTGGCCCTAGCAAAGCCTTTCCCTCCGAGTCCCTTTGTACCGCGGCTGATGCTCGGGCTAACTGCCACCAACCTGAGCTCGCTGTCCCGCAGCCCGTGGGCAGCTCGGCAGGCTGAGCCTATGGCTTCTGGGGCTGAAACCTGGGTTCGAAATGTTACTGATCTACTCAACAAAGTAAGCTAATCAGTTAATATTTAAGTTTTGAATAACGTTTAAATAGCCCAGCGTGGTTGAGGCCAGGCTGCCTGGAGATCCTTGGAAGCCACGCGGGTCTGTCTGGGGGACCGGGCTCCTGGGCCCTGGTGGTCCCAGGTGCACAGTGCGAGCCTGCAGCTGCTACATTCACACTGCATCTTAATGGCAGGACCAGGAGGAGAGGAGACCTGCGGGCCCCCTGCTGACCTCGCCTGACTCCGGCTCTTCCTTGCAGGTGGACGTCACCCGCAGCTCCCTTCAGGGTCCCGTGGGTCCCGGGCAACATGGCGCCCTCTGGCCAGGCAGCAGAGAAGCAGGCGTGTGAGGGGCCTGGCCCGGCCGTGAGCTCAGGTCCTGGCGGGTGCCTGTGCTACCTCTGCTTCTTCGGCTTCATGGCGCAGATGCGGCCCGGGGAGAGTTTCATCACGCCTTACCTCCTGGGGCCGGACAAGAACTTCACGAAGGAGCAGGCACGTGGATGGGTTTCTGGGGGGGAAGGGGTGGGCTGGGCTCTTCCCGCTGCTCGGCTGAGGCTGGGATGGTGAGGGCAATGGGTGAAGACAGGGTCAGAGCTCGGAGGGACTGGGCCCTGCCCGCACCTCCCGCTCGCAGCGGGCGCAAGGCATCAGCTTTGACGCATTAACCTGGCCAAAGAGGACGCTGGTTTCCATGGAAACGTGTGTGTGTCTCTGCTTGGGGCTAAGGAGGGCTGCCAACAGGGGGCGGCACCCCACAGCCAGGTAGCTCATTCGCCATTCTGGCAAAAAGTCCGCGTCCAGCCCTGCTGGCCTCTTGCAAGGGCTTAGCATTGGTGTAAAGAGATTATTGGAGGAATTTTCCTCTTACTTGGCCACAGGGACAGAGGGTCCTATTGAAACTCGGGTAATGAGCTTAAGCCCGTGGAGGCAAGGCAGCCTGGGGCGTGGTTCCTCCTTGAGCCTGTCGTGCACGCTGTGGAAGCCGGGACAAAGGGAATGGGGTGGGGCCAGCCTCCTCCCCCTGACTGACCAGACAGTTCTGCTGTCGGTCAAGGACCAGCATCATCGCTGTACCCGGCGACACGCGTGGAGCTTCCGCCGTGCCAGCAAGCAGACTTCAGGAGTTGCGGAGACGGCCAGTTAGCAAAGTGCTTGCTCTGCACCCACGAGGCCTGAATCCAGTGCTCAGCACCTCAAAACCTAGGCATGATGTCACAGGCCTGTAATTCCAGTGCTGGAGACCGGCAGCCCCTGGGACTTGCTGGCCAGCTGCTGCCAAACAGGCAAATCCAGGTCCCAGGGAGAGACCCTGTGTCAGAAAACAAGTGGATGGTACTCAAAGAATGAAGCTTGGCATCCTCTTGCCTCCAACACACACACGTACACACATTCACTCGCACACATACACACATACATGCACACACACTCGCACACACACACACACACACTCACTCATACACACATACACTCACACATACACACACACTTACGCATACACACAAACACTCATACACACACTCAGACACATACACACACTCACACACATATATACATTCACGTGCACAGACAAGCTCACACACTACACACACAGACACATATATACATTCACATGTACACACACATACATACATACACACATATATACGCATACACACTTCACACATACACACATGCGGACATACACACGCATGCATGCACATACACATACGCACTCACATCACACATGCGTGCACACATACACTCACACATATATACATACACACACTCATTCACACATGCACACATGTGCACATATACACTCACATACACATGTGCATAAACTTATACACACAGAACAAAGAACGGTATTATAAAAATGTTAAGTCTGCTTGTCCACCCTGTCATGTTCTACTCACATACATACTCACACATTCGCACACACACGCACACACACACGGAACAAAAAAGCATTATAAAAATGTTCTTAAGTCTGCTTTTCCACTCTGTCACATTGCATATTACCCATTTAGAAAGTAGATTCCAGAGAGGTGAGTCGTTCTGGCGGCCTTGCCTGTGAGGACCCCTGAGCACGGGCGGTACCATCAGCCCAAGGTCAATGCCCTGTGCTCTGCCCACCTCCGTGCAGATGCAGGCCTGGGTCTGCCTATGGACTGCGTCGTGAAGCCGCTCTCCAGTGCTTCAGTGGGCTGGGCGCCCCGCTTTCTACCAATTTAGGGGACCCTTCAAGGTGTGGGGCCTTGTTAGAATCCTCGGCGTGTGATGTGGGAATGTCACGAATCCTGGACACAGCGAAGCCCGAGCCCATTCCCGGCCCCTTTGCAGTGTAGGCCGCGGTGTAGGCGCGCCTGTGCTGACCTCCGTGGCTGACCTCCGTGCTGACCTCCGTGGCTGACCTCCGTGGCTGACCTCCGTGTTCGGGTTAGGCTCCCTGAGCCGGCCAGGCACGCTGAGAGCGGGCGCTGGGCAGGGAGGCTGGGCCGCGGCGGAGCGGCCGCATCCTGATGGCCAGTCCCTGCCTGTCTGCAGGTGACCAACGAGATCACCCCGGTGCTGTCCTACGCCTACCTGGCCATGCTGGTGCCGCTTCTGCTCACCGACTACCTGCGCTACAAGCCGGTGCTGCTGCTGCAGGCGCTGAGCTACGTGTGCGTGTGCTGCTGCTTCCTGGGCCGCTCCGTGCTGCACATGCAGCTCATGGAGGTCTTCTACAGCGTCACCATGGCCGCGCGCATCGCCTACTCCTCCTACATCTTCTCCCTGGTGCGCCCCTCCCACTACCAGCGCATGGCCAGCTACTCCAGGACCGCGGTGCTGCTGGGCGTCTTCACCAGCTCTGTGCTGGGCCAGCTGCTGGTGACGCTGACGGACATGAGCTTCGCCACGCTCAACTACATCTCCTTGGCCTTCCTCGTCTTCAGCCTGGGCCTGGCCCTCTTCCTGAAGCGCCCCAAGCGCAGCCTCTTCTTCAACCGAAGCGCGCCTGCGCGCGGGGCCTCCCCCTGCGAGCTGGACCAGATGCACCCGGGGCCCGGCCGGCGGAAGCCCAGGAAGCTGGGGCACGTGCTGGACGCCTGTCGAGACTCTTTCCTGGTGCGCCTGTTGATGCTGGCGGACAGCGCGCGGCGCCCGCAGCTGCCTCTGGTCTCTGTGGTGGATCTTCACCTCCGCGGGCTACTACCTGGTCGTCTTCTACGTGCACATCCTGTGGAACCACATCAACAAGAAGCAGACCTACAACGGAGCCGTCGATGCCGCCTCCACGCTGCTGAGTATGCCCGGGGCCCGCCGGCGCCCCGTCCCCCTCCCCGTGGGACCCCAGCTGGCCTGCGGCCCAGCCTCGCCCGCTCGGACCGCCAGCGTGGGCTGCCCCATCCCTTGCCCTCCACCCCAGTGTTGCCTCTGTCTTCCCCTCGGCCCAGGCGTGACTGATGCCGTCTGCCCCTAGGCGCCATCACGGCGTTCAGCGCCGGCTTCGTGACGATCCGCTGGGCTCTGTGGTCGAAGCTGGTCATCGCCACTGTCACGGCCGTGCAGGCTGGGCTGGTTTTCCTCCTCGTGGTACATACCCAACATCTGGGTGTGCTACGTGGCTTTCGTGCTCTTCCGAGGGCCTACC
The DNA here is from genome assembly GCA_023101885.1 of Typhlomys cinereus. Classification (NCBI taxonomy): domain Eukaryota; kingdom Metazoa; phylum Chordata; class Mammalia; order Rodentia; family Platacanthomyidae; genus Typhlomys; species Typhlomys cinereus. The sequence continues at coordinate 572,107 of JALPQD010000321.1, forward strand.
AGTTCCTTGTGCCCATCGCTACGTGAGTGGACCTTGTGGTGGGGGCTTCTGGAAGGTTCTCTGAGGAGTGAAAAGGGTGGAGCAGGCGGCGTAGGCCGTGTGCGGGTGGCCTGACGTGGCCAGCCTTGACTGGATCCACTGCTATGGCTGCCGCACCCCCGTGCTGAGGGCCTTGGAGACAGAGGGCAGCTGAGGGCCTCCTCCTCCTCCCTCGGGGCTCCTGCCCCGACCCTGCTGATCCCTGCAGTCGCGCCTCACCTCCCCGCTGCCTCCACAGTGGGGCCCTCTTCACCCTTCCACACGCATCCTCGTGCTGCCCTTGTGCTGCCCAGCCTTCTAGAACCTTCCCTGGGCTCACCGTGCTTGTGCTGCACACCTCTGCAGCGGCTACAGCTGCCCGGGCCTTACCAGGTGGCTTCTTCTGATTCCCACCCTCATGCCCGCCTGCTTCCGAGACCCTGTCCGGGTCTGAGTAGAGAGAGAACACGTACGACTGTGTGTGAAGATGCCACAACTCATCACACACACCACAACACAGCACACACTGTACGAGACCCTGTGTGCATATAGCACATGCATACACATGTTCACATCAGAATACCTTACATTTATATGACACTGCACGTGTCACGCACTGCTCATATACAACACAAATACCTATGCTCAGATGCTCGTACCATAAAAACACACATGCTGCGCATAAAGTACACGTGTTGCATATGTAACATGTTCACACAACACTGCCCCCACACACAATACACACATGCTCAACACCGCAGACCGCAGCACACACCTCACAGGACTGATCTTCCGGGCCTCACCACATCCCAACCCCTCGAGGAGGCCTTTGGTTTAATTTCCACCTCCCAAGGCTGATCCAGAACCTCTCTCCCACCGGGACCCCCCTCCCAAGGCTGTCCAGCACCCGCTCTCCCTGGGACCCCCCTCCAAGGCTGTCCAGCACCCGCTCTCCACCTGGGACCCCCCTCCCAAGGCTGTCCAGCACCTCTCTCTCCACCTGGGACCCCCATCCCAAGGCTGGTCCAGCACCCGCTCTCCCTGGGACCCCCCTCCCAAGGCTGTCCAGCACCGCTCTCCCTGGGACCCCGCCCCCATCCTCTGCCTTGTTAGGTACGCATAGCCGCGAGCATCCCGCTGCTGCTGACGTCTGGGTTGTCTTCGTGTCCAAGCACCTGTGTCTGCTGACCGTCTTCCTTCGCGCTTGCTCGTGTCCACCCCGTGTGGGCACACAACCAGCCTTTTCCTCTCGCACCAGTTAAGAGCTGTCCCCAGTTCTGTGGTTGCCTTAAGACTGGCCCTCGGGGCCCCAAGCTTCTGTGCTCGCTGTCTCCGTGTGGATGCTACCATGTCTCCACACTTGTTTCCTTCTGTGTCCTTTGCTCTGTCCCCCACCGCTTGCCCACAATTCCAGTTCTCACGATAAGTCTCAACATTTTGTAGGAGGTTGTCCAGCCATCGCTGGTCTGCATGTCTTAGAAACACACTCTTGTGCATGGAGAAGTGAGCTCTTAGGTAGTGTGTGTGTGTGTGTGTGTGTGTGGTGTGTGTGTGTGTGCGCCTGCTGTGCAGGGTTGGGACTACGGGCACATGCTCCTCGGGGGAGAGGGACAGGGACGTGCATAGGCTGCAAGGATGGGCAGGGCTTTGTGGCATGGGGCAGAGGGGTGGTAGAGGTGTGTGCCTGGGAGCTGACTGAATGATCTGTCCTCTGGGTGGGCCGTGGCCTCTGAGGGTCGTGGCCTCTGGGCTGAATCCCTCTTGGGCTGCAGGAGCCTCTCCCCGGCTCTGCTCTCGCTCCTGTGTTCCCCAGGGAAGCTGATTGTCTGTTTTCCCTCCCAGTTTTCAGATCGCATCGTCCCTGTCTAAAGAGCTCTGTGCCCTTGTCTTCGGGGTCAACACATTCCTCGCCACTGTGCTCAAGACCTCCATCACCCTCGTGGTCTCTGACAAGCGGGGCCTGGGCCTCCCGTCGATCGTCAGGTGAGCCACCTTTCCACTCAGGTCCCTAAGGACTTGCCAGAGCCTGAAGAGGCGGGAAGCTGTGGGAGGAAGGCGGGCGGCTCTTTCCCAGGGGGCTGGCCCCGAGGGAGTCCTTCCCTGGGGTCCTGGCTTCATCCTTCCCCCAGGACACAGCCTGCAGCCCCCATCTGCGGAGTCTGGGGCTTCTGGCTGGAGCATGCTGACTTCCCGGGTTAGTTTTTCTTCCCAGGGGGTGTCCGCTCACATTAGGAGAGACGCAGGTTCCGGCTCTGCCTTCGTGCTGAGTTGCAGAGGGGGCAGAGCTGGAGACCCCTGGGGGGCCAGGAGCCAGCTTAGATTTGTTTATTTCTTAAATGAGTGTCCTTTGGGTAATTCTAAGTTTACATGCAATTAAGAAATGAGGTGGAGATTTAGATACCTATGCTGCAGGTGGTTGCTGGAGTACCTCTTGGACGACTGGTCCTGTATTCATGAACAGCTTGAATCTGGGACGGGGGGACCAGGAGAAGGGCCACAGTGCTGACATCTCTGACGCACCCCGTCGACAGTATCTATTGGGAGGTGCACAGGGAAATAGAAACCAGCTGCAAATGCCTACAGAATTCCATTAATACATCATATTTCTCTTTAACTTATAGTTACAACAAATTCTTTGTGTGTGTGCACAATGTATGTATCGGAGGGCACTGTGTGTGCCCGTGGTCCAAGGATGACTTTGGGCATCACCTTGGATTGCTTCTACTTTCGTTTTGCTTCATTCTGGGGTTCACCCGACTCCTCCTCCAGAGCCAGAAGTGCAGGCAGCCGCTGTCTCGGCCTGACATTTTCACATGGGATCTGGGATCCAAACTCTGATCCTTCTGTTTTTGAGGCAGAGTCAACCCTTGAGCAATCTCTCTAGCCCAGAAACAAATTCTTAAAAATAATAAGTTTCAAGAAAACATGTTTTGGGCATGTATGAACTCCTTGCTCCTGGTAACTTATTGTGAAAACAGTTTCTTAGAATGACAAGTCTTGGGCCCCGCGGCTGGTGAGAGGTCGGCTCCAGAGCGGCTCTGTCCCCGGGGCTCCCCTGCGGTGCTGTGTGGGAGCCGAGAGCACAGGCCTTGGGCTGCGTGTGGCCGCAGGGGTCACATTGGTTCCGAGGGGGCCTTGTCCGTGGGTGTGTCAGGCCGGGCTCTAGATGTCCCGTCCTGGAGGTGGTCTGCAGGCTGTGTGCATGCCCTTGGGCTGCCTGCGGCCGGGACAAGCAGTCCAGGGAGCAGCTCCGGGTGTGCTGGGCTGCTGTCGCTGTGGAATTGCTGTTGTCTGTGGATCACGTGGTGTCTTGTTAAATAGTCTCCGTAAACCGTTCTGCGGGGCCAACTAGGACTCACCTCCTAGTTATGATTTTCTGTATCTCTTTCTAAAATGTTCATACCTTCCCAGGCAGGTTTATCAAAATCAGGCCGACATTCACCCGTTTGGGCTCGCGTCCATTTTTTCGGGGCCGTTCACTAAGACTCGCTTCTTTCGTCCTTCTCTCCCTCTCATTCTTGGAGGTGCCGAGGGTTGCGCTGGCCTTGAACTCATGGTAGCCTGGCAGATCTTGACCTTGCGATTCTCCTGCCACAGCCTAAAAGTCGAGGTGACAGACCTGCACTTTGGGGCTGAATTAGACTTTTCTCCTTGGGGTTTTTGAATGTTTGCACTAAGTTCAGGACGGTGGCATCATTTGTTTCTGCCCATCTTGCTGTACTCCTCCCCTGCCTGCCAGCGCCAACCCGCCTCCGAAGCTCCTGAGACTTGAAGTCACTGGCTGAACCTCCAAGTTCTCCCCCGACCCCGCCTCTGTCTTGTCTCTAATTGTGCCCATGGTTACATTCTCTTCCCTTATGCACTTTGAAGTAAGGTCGTCCGTACCCACAGACACTCTTGTGGGGTAGTGTTGGAGATTGCTTTAAACCAGTATTTTGATTTTGGAAGAACTGACATGTGAAGTTTTCAGTCCCTGGCACGTCTCTCCATTTATTTAGATCCGTCTTGGTTTCATTCAGCATTTGGTTTGTGGCATCCCATCCTACCAGCTCCTGTTTGTGTTTGCACGTTCTGTTTTCTTGAACAGTTGTACGTGAGACTTAAAATGTTGACTTCCTCCTTGCAGCGCTTGGTCTAACAGTATCGCCCCCCGGCTGTGCTGTGTGGACAGAGAGCAGCCCACCTGCCCTGGCTGTGCTGCTCCTGCGAGCACCCGCTGGCATCTCTCCCTTTTCTTGACACTGCCAGGCTCCTGGCTGCTTCTATTCCAAAGTCCATTAGGAGAAAAGAAAGACCTAGTGCTCACCGCATCCTCCGATGGACCTGAGGCCTGGCTGTCTGCTGCTTCTTCCCACCCATTCCCGAGTACTGTCCGCAGCATCCAGGGCTTTTGTTGGCACTGGAAGGTCACGGGTAAATGATGTCGCACCATCTGGGAGCACAGTCTTCGGTGGACTGTTTCTGGGTTTGCTTTAAAAGGTGAACTTCTAGGGAAGGGTGCTGATGGACTGCGAAGTCCTGGCATGCAGCTGAACCCACGGTGTGAGCTGAGCCGCGGTGTGAGCTGAGCCGCGGTGTGAGCTGAGCCGCGGTGTGAGCTGAGCCTTGGGGCCTGTGGTGGGAGCTGAGCCCTTGGGGCCTGTGGTGTGGAGCTGGAGCCCCTTTGGGGCCCGTGGTGTGAGCTGAGCCCTTGGGGCCCTTAGTGCTGTGTGAGCTGAGCCTTGGGGCCCGTGGTGTGAGCTGAGCCCTTGGGGCCCGTGGTGGGAGCTGAGCCCTTGATGCCCGTGGTGTGAGCTGATCCCTTGGGGCCTGTGGTGTGAGCTGAGCCCGTGGTGTGAGCTGAGCCCTTGATGCCCATGGTGGGAGCTAAGCCCTTGGGGCCTGTGGTGGGAGCTGATCCCTTGATGCCCGTGGTGGGAGCTGAGCCCTTGGGGCCTGTGGTGTGAGCTGAGCCCTTGGGGCCTGTGGTGGGAGCTGAGCCCTTGGGGCCCGTGGTGGGAGCTGAGCCCTTGGGGCCCGTGGTGTGAGCTGAGCCCTTGGGGTCTGTGGTGTGAGCTGAGGGGCCCCTGCTCCCTTGGGACCTCGGTATCCAGGTCTTTAGAAGAGTCTGTTTCTGTGGCTAGACTCGCACCCTGGCCACTGTTGTGGGTTCCTGCAGTGAGTGCAGCCCACGCTGCAGCCAGGGCTGGTGGCTTCTGGTGGCTGTGAACGTCGGTCCGTGGAGGGACCAATGAGCCGGTGAGGCTGTGCAGATTTGGACACATTGCCTTCCCTGGGGAGCCCTTCAGGGCCGACCAGGCTGTGGAGGACAGAGGGTGGGACGTGGGCCCCCAGGACCTGCCCGGTCCAGGCCTGACTCCTTGCAGTGCCCTGTGCCGCTGAAGGACAGAGAGCCGGGCAGAAGCCCTTATTAGCCCTTCTCTTCCAGTTCCTCGTTTACTTCCTGTACTTCCTGGTCCTGTCCGTCGTCTGCTTTGCTGGCGCCGTGCTGGACGGCGTGAGACACTGTCGGAAGCATCGCCACAGGCCCCTGGCCCTGGCCCAGGAGCCCGCGAGCGCCTTGCAGGAGACCGTGCAGGTGTTCCGCATGCAGGCCGGAGGGGGGGCGGGTCTGCAGCCCTCGGCCCCGCCTCTGCTCCCAGGGGATGGCGTTGAGGACAAAGCGGGGTCCTTAGGAAATGAGACGACGGCCTGACCTGCTTGGCTGTCCTTTGGCCCAAGTCCAGCCGGTGGATCCCTGACCTGTCTGCGTCGTCCCAACCCAGCCTGGCACCGCACGGCAGGCATGGTGTTAGCTGGCATGGCCGAGCCCCCGTTCCTGGGATGTGAACAGTGGCGTGTGTCGCCAGGACTCACGTGAGGGCCATGGCAGAGGGCGAGGGCGTGTCCTGCCGGCGCTCCGTGGGCACCGTAACCCTAGCCTGCTGTCCACTCCAGCGCTGGCCACTGGGCCCTGGGGACACTCAGGGCAGCCGCCTGGCTGTGCGGCCCACTCCTCAGGCCACTGTAGGCCTAAGTCGCTGTTGCTTGCCAAGAAGACCCCGTGGTGGAGTCCCCTGTGTCCGCCACCTGTCCTGCTCCCAGCTCCGGGAGGCCGAGGGCGAATCCTTTCTGTCCCCAGGTGAGCTGCTCAGACACCAACCAGGCCACGCTGACCCTGTGGCCTCCCCGGAGGGCGGGACCCCACGCCAGGCTTCTGTGTGGCTGCGGGACCCCACGCCAGGCTTCTGTGTGGCTGCGGACCCCACGCCAGGCTTCTGTGTGGCTGCGGACCCACGCCAGGCTTCTGCTTGGATGTGGGACCCCACCGTACCAGGCTTCTGTGGGGCTGCGAGGCTTGTTATCTGAGGTGCTCGTCTGGACTGCGCTCCGATGTGTTTCTTTTTTTAATTGACATTAAAACGGAGACCTGCATTTGGCTTTTCTGTTGTGCGAAACCAGCTCAGGCGGCCGCGACGTGGCCCCACCTCACAGCGCATGCTTGTCCTGGACAGCAGGTCCTCTCCACCGTGGGGCTGTCCCAGAGCCTCGCTTGTTCTTTCTTCCATCTCTAAATGGGTTGGCACTGATCCGAGGACGACACGGTCCACAGGACCTGGGTACACTGTCCTGGGGGGAGCCAGCTCCCGGGAGGGACGGCCAGCTCCCGGAAGGGACGGCCAGCTCCCGGGAGGGACGGCCAGCTCCCGGGAGGGACGGCCTGCTTTGCCTCCGTAAGCTGTGCTGAGACTGTGACGCCTCAGCATCTGAGATCCATCCAGTGTCTGTGAGGCGGGATGTCGGCGGCACCCACGAGAGGCTCCTGGTTCCAGGTGACTTGCTTGGTGATTGGGCCCAGCCAACCCAAGGTCACACCCAGCCCCGGATGCCCTCCACTCCGGTCCACGACCTCCCCCAGGGTTGACAAGCTGCAGCTACGTCCCTTCTGGGCTCGGGGTCCCCTGAGGATGGACTGGTAGAGGTGAGGTCTGTGCTCTAGGCAGACACAGCATCGGGTCACCATGCTGCACTGACACACTGCAGCCTCCCCAGGGGCTCCCTAACGTTCCGTGAAACCGCATCCGGCCACAGCCCTCTGCAGCTGCATCCCTCCCCAGCCGGCAGCACTGCAGCCTGCACTTCCGGTTTGCACTGGCTGTAGCCTGACATTTCCTTACCCGCCATACACACACCTGGGGTGTGTGTGTGTGTGTGTGTGCAGCACGGCTGTGTGTGTGTGTGCAGCACGGCTGTGTGTGTGTGCAGCACGGCTGTGTGTGTGTGTGTGTGTGTGCAGCACGGCTGTGTGTGTGTGTGCGCAAGTGCAAATGCATACAGTACATGCATCTGTCCACACACCGTGTACTGTGGCATACATCCATGCACACAACTGTATCCCTATGTACATCTGTGCACAGATACCTGGTTATGCACATGTGGTATACACAATACCTGCACATACACCTACCCCTGCATATCTGTGTGCGCCCTCTCGTCATTGGGTATACCAGTGTCCCACATGCATGTTGTGCCCTCTCGTCACGCGCATACCGTGTCCCATGCATGTTGTGCCCTCTCGTCACGGGCAGTACCCAGTGTCCACACGCACCTGTGTGCGCCCTCTCGTCATGGGCATACCGTGTCCACATGCATGTTGTGCCCTCTCGTCACGCGCATACCGTGTCCACACGCACCTGTGTGTGGCGTGCTCACCCAGTCTCCTCAGCAGGACCCTGGCAGGATGAGCATGAACAGAAGCTCAAGTCTTCTGGATGATTTGCCCTTCTTGTGACAGCGAAGGCGGCTCACAAACCAGATGTCATATAAAGGTTGTTTTTATTTGGTGCCTGTTTGAAATGGCTTCGGATCACAGAATCACAGAACCAGCCCCGCAGAATTCATCTCAGTCCTCGGACAGCAGGCTGAGGCAGGCATGTGCTGGCACGGTGCCCACGGCCAGCCCCACGTGCCACGGTGCGGGCCTAATGACAAGTGTTCTGCAGATGCCACCGGACTGGTGGGCGCAGCACAGGAGCCGAACAGGACCTGCCCTGGACGGGGGTCTCATGGGTCACTAGCAGGGCCGGTGCAGGAGAGGCAGGCAAGCTCCGATGCTGTCCAGCTCGGGCTGGACACTGCTCCCGCGGGTGGTGGCATGGCTGCTGTAGAGGGGTTCCCTGTCCCCGCCTGGGGGAGCGGTTGCTTATGCTGGCGCATCACTGGGTGGCAGGAGGACAGGCAGGCCCCCCGTGGCTGTTCTAGAAGGAGCTGGAGTCTAGAGAAAGGCACCGGGGCTAATGCGCTGAGCCCCATGAGGGCGAGAGCCTTTCACGGGTTGGGGGGCCCTGCGGAGTCCGTGGGCTCAGCGCGCAGGGGTCTGGTGTGACTCTGGGCTGACCAGGAGACGCCATAGGCACAGAGGGACCGCGGCACAGGCTGGCACAGGGGGGAGGGAAGGACAGGGAAGACTTGGCATTAGGCCGTTTAAACTTTTAAAAAAATATACTCTTTGGCTTCCTTTTATTTCTTGAGGGTTACATGAAATGTGAGCACACAGGACGATACCCCAGCCAGGCGCCAACTGGCCAGATACTCCCTGTGTCTTCGCGACCACCTCTGTCCACCACGCCGCCGCGGCGGCCCTACTTGGAGGAGGTCATGGAGCTGTTCTCGATGCACAGGACGATGAAGGCGTGGCGGCAGCTTGCGGCCTTCTGCTCCAGCAGCCTGCCCGACGGCAGGGAGCAGGCCTGCCCCGTGGCCTCGGCAGCGTCCGTGCGCCACGTCTCACAGTAGCTCTCGGTCAGTCTGCGCCCACTGGGGTCGGAGCCGTGCCACACGTTCTTCTGAGGCCTGCAGGAGACATGGATTGTCACCTCCAAAGCTGCCCAGCCGGGCGGACCCCTGCCGCCAGGGCACGGCGGGGGGCCAGCAGGGCAGTGATCTGCAGGAGGGGTCTGTGGCTCCCAGAGGAGCGCCCTACAGCGGGAGGGGGGTCAGGGTCCAGCCTGGGCCAGACGGCCTGGGGGTTGGCCTTTCCGAGCTGACTAGGCCTGGCCAGACGGCCTGGGGGTTGGCCTTTCCGAGCTGACTAGGCCTGGCTCCTGGAACCCTTGTTCGGTGCAAAGGCTTTTGGGTATTGCTGGACAGGCGTGAGCCCCGCCTCCCAGAACCCTCCCCTCAAGTCTGCCCACAGTTCATGGAGGGGACGAGCGGGCCCTTGGGGTACCTCTCACGAAAAGTGAGAAGGCGCCCTGAGCCTTGGCTGGCAGGTAGAAGGATGCAGCGCGACACCCGTCGTGAGACTCGCTGGGCGGCGGCATTTCAGCCACGTGCTGTGAGCAAGGAAACTGGGACGCGACCGGAAGGAGCCATGCCACTCACATGGCGGACAAGGGGCTAGTGAGGGGCACGGGTGGTGGACATGGAGAACGTGCTCCTCAGCACGAGCTGGAAGAGACACGTGGCGGTGGGAGCCACGTGCTGTGACCACCTGGTCTTCATGCTGTTCTGGATGTTACGTGTGGAGAATGGGCCGTGACGGCCTAGAGACAGGTGACACGCCGGACGTGCCGGGGCCGCCAACACCAGAACCTACCAGGCCGGGTGCCGCAGGACGTCTCTGCCATCGAATGAGAAGATGCGGGCTCCAGGCTGAAGCTGGCCCTGGGAGCCAGAGAACAGGGCCTCCCAGCTGGGGAACAGCACCTCGTCCTGTGGGGGACACGGTGGGCTTCAGTCTCTCGTCACATGGGCCAGAGGAACGAGCGCCAGACGATGTGTCAGGGGACCGAGAACGCACTGGGCTGAGGCAGAGGGGGCACACCCCAGCTAGAGTCTAATGAGATGAGTGGTCCCCACAGTGACCCTCCTTAGCCTGGGACCCTGGCTGAGGCAAGGCAGAGGGGGCCACACCCCAGCTAGAGTCTACTGAGTGAGTGGTCCCCACAGTGACCCTCCTTAGCCTGGGACCTTGGGGTTTTCAGTCTACAGCACTTTCTGGAAAAGGCTGGTGGAGTCAGGGCACGCAGAGTCCCATGGGAAGGAGCAGGGAATACACCCACAAGAGGCCGTGTGGCAGAGGAGCCAGGGCAGACGGCACAGGGACCCAGGGGTCCTTCCTGGCCCAGTCCTGGGTGCTGGCCACTGGGCTATGTGGCCAGCAGCTCGGGAGCTACTGGAAACATCCACAGGTGGGGCCCTGGGACCCGAGAGTTACCAGGGGCAGAGGCCCTATGGGGATGTCTGGGATGTCTGCGCACCGGGACCCTGAGCGGTGCAGGGGGCAGAGGCTGGGGATGCTGGGGGCCCAAGCCCCTGCTGTGAATTTGTCCCGGAGTCGTGGCGTGGGTGCGTCTAGAGACAGTCGCGGCCACCTGGCCCACGGGGCAGGCTCCACCCACCTTGAGATTGACGACGGGCACAGCCTCACGGTCAGCACGGCGCACAATGCTGTAGAGGTCTTGCAGCCGCGAGGAAAGGAAGGCGCGGAAGGTGCCCGCCAGCCCCACGGCCCGGGCCTGCTGGAAGCACTGGAAGTCGGCCCCGCGGATGCCGCGCATGGCACCGGACAGCGGACTGTTCAGTGCCACCAGGTGGAGCTGCAGGAGAGACGGCGCGTCCTGAGCTGCGTCCCACCGACCCTTCCGTCGGAATCCACACCTCGGCATGGTGCGGCTGGGCGGAGCTCACAGAGGGCCGAGTGGTGAGACAGCTGTGACAGGCACCGGGGTCTCGATGGACAGTCCTGCCCAGCTCGCCCCAGTGCAGGGCAAGAGGCAGTCAGCTCAGCCCCTGGGAGCAGAGGCGGGGCCAGCCCGACCCCTGCGGCTGCAGCCATCGCCATCTGCAGCTGCCCCGAGCCCCTGCGGGCAGCGTGCTGAGACCCCGCCTCTGGGGTCATCACTAACAGCCGCTCGCTCCCCGGAGAGTAGGGTCTGCTGGATGAGGACCCGAGAGGGACGAGTGCCCAGGGCAGTCGGAAGCACACCCCCAGAGCGCTGTCCAAGGCGCTTCACCGGCAGAGCCCTGGACCCATCCGTCCCCGGAACCAGGGGCCAGGTGGCTGTGTGCCCCCCGTGACACTCACCACCGGCTGGAAGTCCTGGTGGGTGTGGGGGGGGGAGGCCGTGGTGCGTGCTGGCCGCAGGTGCACGTAGGAGCCGTGGTGGTGCGGCGCTCCTGGGTAGGGCTGCGGGTCTGGCAGGCGCGGGGGGTTGGCCAGGATGTCGTCTGCCCTCCAGGGCCGTGCTGTCGGGTGGGAGTGCTCCCACCGCGTGTACGGGCTCTCGTGCTGCTGCACCCGTGGGGGCTGCAGGGCGGCCACTTCGTTGCCCTGCGGACGGAGACGCCAGGTACCTGCAAAATGGCTCCGGAGCGGACAGACCGCGCTGGGAGCTCCCTCCCTCCGCGGCTCCCGCACGGCCAGGAGCCTGGGCGTGTGGGGGCAAAGCTGCACCCTAGGGAGGCCCTGGGCGGGGCTGCGGGGCGAGCAGCTGGAGTCCCCGCCCGCCTGGGATGCGCGGACGAGCGCTCTGGCCTTCCCCGTGCTCAGAAGCCCCAGCCCTGGCCCCTTCGCGCCCCGGGCGGCTGCTGCCGGAGCGCGAGCTCTCAGCACCTGGCGCGAGCTCAGCTCGTGAGCCTCTTGTCTCCCTCAGAGATGAGCTACGCGGTACAGTCCAGGCTGGTTAACAACTGCCTTTTCCACGTCGAGCAACTGGAAGCTGCAGGTCCCCTATGTGTGGTCCTTACTGCATCCTGCACTCAGTTGTGGGCCCACCCGCCTGTCCACGCCAGGATGATCCACCTGACCATGATGTCTCAAGATTCAACGTGCCGCAGCCACTGATAAGGGGTGCAGAGCCCCCAAACCATCCATACACCATCTGTCCACCCATTTTCACACTCGTCTTGCTAATATCCACCCACCCTAAAGTAGCACCGACTCTGCCTGGCTCCTAGGCGAGATGTGGACCCTAAGGACACCTAAAAAGGGGTGGACTGCTGTCCTCGCGAGACCACAGACACGAGGGGCCCGTTTCCCAGCAGCAGCAGCCCGTGGCACGACATGCTCGGCTCCCAGCTTCTAACAGTGTCACTCGGGGAAGACGCTCCTTACCGTTGCGTGTGGGAGTGCGGTCCGGGCCTCCAGCTAGAGGGACAGAGGGTTACTTTAGCCTCCCAGGGGCCAGCGACCCCTTTCTGCCACACTTCCCTCACGGCCCTCCCCCTTCTGTCCCAACAGGAAGGGGCTCTGTGGGGGGCATGCTGGCCACACTTTGCCCTCAGCCCCAGGTATACCGTGGGCATCTGTGGGAGCTGCTGCCAACAGCCTGTGCCCAGCCAGACACACGGGCATTGTGGGCAGCCCGGGCCAGGGGCTGCTCAAGAGAATAGAGCTCCCAGGGTTCAGAGCAAGTCCACCTCGGGTGGACACCCCCAGGAGGAAGCGGCTGTCTCAGGGGGGGACTGGCTTCTCGTCCACTCGGCACACGGGTGAACCCCTGGCTGCTTCCTGTTGTGCCAAGCCCGGGAAAGGACAGACGGCTGGCTCAGGAGGTAAAGGAGCCCAAAGCTGGGGCCAGCAGCCAGACGCATCTCAAGGCCTCCCAAGGTGCCCAGGGTAACCTCCACCCCTCCCGGGAGCCAACCCATGCATGTCACCGGTCTCAGCACACTGAGGTGAACGGAGACCTCCCTGGACTCCGGGCCTCACTGCGACCCAAGTACGAGGGCGTTTGCTGCTATGACTTCACTGTGAAATGTCAACTCGGGCCCCCGGGCATGCGTGCCTGGTCCCCAGAGGGTCTGCTACTCCCGCACACGTGAGCTCTATGCTAGAAGGTCCCCGGGAGGGCCGGGGGGTTAGAGCCCCTTCCCTTCCGGTCCACTCTGTTCTGATTTGTGCAAAGTGTGACCTCACATCCCAGCCACAATGCCTTCCTTCTCTACCATGAAGGACTGGATCCCTTCAAACCGTGGCCAAAATATCCCCCCCCACCTGCTTCTGGTCGGACATTTGGTTACAACTAAAAGAAAAATAACTAATAGGTACACGTTTACCGCTACCCTTAAATAGCATGAAAAGCAGTTTATTACTTTTTAAAGAAGCTAGGAAATTTCTCCATCCCTGCTGTGCCGGTCAAGGGCTAGAACTCACCAGCACCTTCCGGAAGCCGTTTCGGACGCGTACATACAGCTCTTCCCTCTCGGCCACGTAGATGAGCCAGCCCTCGGGCACCTCCCGCACCTTGTCCAGCATGGTCTGCTGCGTGGCCCAGATCCTGACCTGCTGTGATCCCAAGCCCAGCGTGAGCCCCCTGCCAGGTGCCGGGGATCCTGCGCTTTGCAGCCAAAACAGCCGTCCTGGCTGGGGCTGGGAGCCCGGCCGGCGGGCTGCAGGCGTGTGTGGACCGGATGGGCACTGCACTTGGTTGAATTTGCGAGGAGGTGGTCAAGGAGGGGAGGGAACGCCACGGGGACCCCACAGTTCCACAGATGCGGGCTGGTGGAGAGGGCCTCCTGACAGGCCACATCTGACCCGTGACCTGTCCCAGATCCCAGACACGAGCAACTTGATTCTTACCCCAGAGGAGGCACCCATGGCTCCAGGAGGTCCCGGGGGTCCTGGGGGTCCTGGAGGCCCAGGGACACTGACAGCTACAAGAGACACCAGGTTGAGGCCCCCTGGGGCGGCCACCTGCCCAGGCCAGCTCCCCGCTCTCCACGTACTCACTCTGTCTGTGGGGGCCGGGGAATGAGGGGGGTCCTGGGGGCCCTGGAGGTCCTGGGGGCCCCTGACGTCCCTCATAGCCAATTCCGGGAGGTCCCTGAGGGCCAGGTGGGCCAGGTGGGCCCTGGATGCTTTCTCCCTTTGGCCCCTAGAGATGACCAGGAAATAGCTCATTGTGCCCGTGTGCTCTGGAGGGGGGCGCATCTCACTGGCCCCCAAGGTGGCTGTTTGCTGGACATGAGAACAGAGGCTCCTGCATGGCAGGGAGCAGGCCCGTGGCTGGACAGCAGGGAGCAGGCCCGCGGCTGGACAGCAGGGAGCAGGCCCGCGGCTGGACAGCAGGGAGCAGGCCCGCAGCCCGCGGCTGGACAGCAGGGAGCAGGCCCGCGGCCCGCGGCTGGACAGCAGGGAGCAGGCCCGCGGCCCGCGGCTGGACAGCAGGGAGCAGGCCCGCGGCCCGCGGCTGGACAGCAGGGAGCAGGCCCGCGGCTGGACAGCAGGGAGCAGGCCCGCAGCCCGCGGCTGGACAGCAGGGAGCAGGCCCGCGGCTGGACAGCAGGGAGCAGGCCCGCAGCCCGCGGCTGGACAGCAGGGAGCAGGCCCGCAGCCCACGGCTGGACAGCAGGGAGCAGGCCCGCAGCCCGCGGCTGGACAGCAGGGAGCAGGCCCGCGGCCCGCGGCTGGACAGCAGGGAGCAGGCCCGCAGCCCTGGCTGGACAGCACAGAGTAGGCCCGCAGCCCTGGCTGGACAGCAGGGAGCAGGCCCGCGGCCCGCGACCTTCAGACTGAAGCTGAACTTCAGTCCTAACCCTCGGATCTGCTTGGTGCTGCTCAAAGTCGGGCACAGGGGCAGATGGGCAGCAGTAGGAGTCACGGGACCTGGTGAGGCCGCCTGGGTCCACGTGCCCACTTGACCTCATGCCATGGAGCAGCAGATGTGGGGCTGTGGGCAGCTGAGCTGAAGAGGGGCGTGCTGGGGTGCCCAGCCAGGGGAGAGGCACTCCTGGACTCTGCTCGGGCACGGGGAACGGGCACCCCTGCCACTGGCCCAGGCCCAGGCTTACCGGAATCCCAGGGTAGCCCGGGGGCCCGGGCGGCCCGGGCACGCTGGAGCCGAAGAAGCCACCGCTGGCGCCAGGTTCGCCCCTCTCGCCCTTCGGCCCAGCGGCCCCTCGGTCACCCTTGTCTCCCTGTGGGTGGGCATGGCCGTCCGAGTCAGACAGGTGGGCGCTGACCCCATGAGCCACAGCCCCTCCCAGCCCCAGGGGGCCTGGCTCACTTCCACCTCCTGCTACGCGAGCTCTGTCCCCAGTGCAGGCCAGCGCGCCTCGCGGGGCCAGAGAGCCAGTTGTCACCATGTGGGCACCAGCCCTGGGGCAGCGTCTACCCTCCCGCACCCTGGCCAGAAGCCTCGCCTACCTTCATTTCAGCTCCCAGCTGGAGGAGGTCAAAGGGAAACTGCCCTGCAGGGAGGAGACAGCGCCGGAGGTAAGGACAGGACGGACGGCTTCCCGACACCCCAGCCGGCCCCTTCTCTTAAGAGCGTCCACCGCGCAGACCACACGTTTCATGACACTTAATTCCAGCTGACGACTTGGCAATGCTGCCCATTCAGCTTCATACTTAAGTAGTTATGGCTGCCACCGCCTTGAACGTTTCCTCACATTTATTGTGTGTGGGGCTGAGAGCACATGGAAGCCCGCCTGTGGGGGTCAGAGGACGTGAGCCAGTTCTCTATGTCCGTGTGGATTCTGAGTGTCCGGCCCAGGCGGTCAGGCTTGGTGGCCGCACGTTTATGCACTGGACCATG
The DNA here is from genome assembly GCA_023101885.1 of Typhlomys cinereus. NCBI lineage: Eukaryota > Metazoa > Chordata > Mammalia > Rodentia > Platacanthomyidae > Typhlomys > Typhlomys cinereus. The sequence continues at coordinate 587,646 of JALPQD010000321.1, forward strand.
CCGCTGACTTTCCTGATCGCCCTGTGTCCAGTCGCCTGCAAGCCCACTGTGACCACCGTGGGTCACCTGCTGAGCTCGCGTGGGTCTCTACGCATCCCTGCGTGGGTGCTGAGCGCCGGAGGGGACAGGACAAGCTGCTGTGAAGGACCCTCCTCTAGCTGGTCCTGTAGTGCGCGGATGCTTTGTTCCTCCCCTCCCTCCCAGCTCCCCATATCTCTGTGTGTCCTGCGCCCGCCAGCGCCCACTGCGCCCGCCCCACTCAGCGCCCACTGCGCCCGCCAGCGCCCACTGTGCCCCCCAGCGCCCACTGCACCCCCCAGCGCCCACTGCGCCCGCCCAGCGCCCACTGCACCCCCAGCGCCCACTGCGCCCTCTGCTCTTGCTTCCCTTCAGATTCCGCTGACCGCCAAGGACTGCTGGGCCTTCCTGAGGCGCTGGCCAGTCACCCCGCCTCCTCACACTTCCTGGGCACACTGCCTTCTGCCAGCAGCCAGCGCCAGCTGCCAGGTCAGAGCTGGCCTGCTGCCTCGGTGCTTTGTCCCGAAGGCTGTGGAGTTCTGCGGCCCAGCTGACGCTCTTGTGACCCCACTCACTTCTGCCAGTCTGCCTTGGCGTGGTGGGGGCCCTCGGATCTTTTCTTGGTCTGGGAACTCCAAGGTCTTTCTGCCCTTAGACGCTGCGTCTCTCTGGCCCCCGAGACAAGCACCCTCCATCCCTCTCTTTGCGGGCCAGATGGACTCCCGCTCCCAGCACACAGAGCTCCCACTGCAGCCTGCTTTAGTCCCAGCCTGCGGGCATTCTGCAGGCCCTCCTCCCGCCCCCGCTTTGTAACTTTGTCTGTCTGTCTCAGCTTAGTAGCCTCCCCCTGGGGTTCTGTGTGCACCCGCTTTCTCCTTATCAGGCTCTAGGCTCTGTGAGCTGGTGGCGGACAAAGCCCGAGGCTGGAGCTTGCCTCTGCTCTCTTGGGCCTGGGCACCGCAGCTGGGCTTCAGTCTCGCCCGCAGGCTTGTTCCGTGGCCTGCAGGGCGCAGCCCAGACACAAGTATGCGCTGCTTTTGCTGCCTAGGGGAGTGGCCTGAGATCCTCGACACCTCCCCGCGGCCAGCTGTCGCATGTCAGCTTGGCTTTTCCAGCTCTTGGTAGAGGCTGGTCAGACCATCCAGGGGCCGGCAGGGACCATCACTGCCCAGTGGGAAGGGCAGCTGCGCTGGCAGTCTCCCTAGTCCTGCTTGCCCACACAGCCTGGTGACCCCCCAGGCACAGGAGACTTCAGAGCCACTGGTGCTCTGGGGAGCAGCCCCTAACGGGGGCACCTCAGGGCCTCAGTGCTAAGACTGTCTCACTGTGCTGCAGCTGGTCTACCTTGGGCTGCAGAGGGACAGCCGCCCAGCACCCCGACACGCGGGCGATGGGGTGCACCCCGCCCCTGCCCCCCACCCTTGAAGCCCTCCTGAGTCCTATCTGAGCTGTGAGGCTCTGATTGCAGGCCCAGGTCCTGGTTGGACACGGTGAGCTGCAAAGCGTGGTCTCCCTCCAGAGGGTGGCCGGACCCTCGGCCCGGGACTCCTAGCAGGCTCACCTGGTGGCCCAGCGGGGCCGGCCTCTCCCTTGTCACCTTTCGGTCCTGAAGGCCCCTGCACACCTGGAGGAAGAGACCCCAGACCATCAGGAAAAGCAAAGCGAGGGCCCACCCCCTGCATGCCCCAACCTAGTCGCCGCATGCACAGTAGGCCTAGACCAGGGGCTGCAATGGAGGCTTGGGGGGGGCGTCAGGCGAGGGCAGAGTGCGCGCTCCCCGGGCATCGGGAGGGCACACCACCTCTGCCCGTGAACAGCAGGCCGACTGTCTCTGCCCTGCCCTGGAGACATGAGTCCAGAAATGCACACTCGGGTGGTCACCCCAGGTTAGCGCTGGCTGGCCCCCAAGTGGTCATCCCCGGTTAGCACTGGCTGGCCCCCGAGTGGTCACCCCAGGTTAGCACTGGCTGGCCCCCGAGTGGTCACCCCAGGTTAGCGCTGGCTGGCCCCCGAGTGGTCACCCCAGGTTAGCGCTGGCTGGCCCCCGAGTGGTCATCCCCGGTTAGCGCTGGCTGTCCCCCGACAGCCATGCTGGGTGCTGTGACACTAAGAGTGGGGTGAGGCTTAGGGTGTGGTCTAGTCAAGGGGTGCTTAGGAGCCAGGGTACCCGGAGTCGAGGCTGTCTTTGCCCCTCGTCCCTCCCCACCGCCAGACCCACTGCCACATGCACCGAGAATCCTCACCTTGTGACCCTGGGGGCCCAGGTCTGCCGGACTCTGCAAATGCCTGCGAAGAACAGTCCAGAGGGCCGCTGAGGGACAGTGCTCTAGAAAGCAAGACCCAGACCCCAGGACCCCTCCCTACGGAGGCTTGCAGGAAGGGGGTGCGTCTGCCCCCGAGCTGCAGTGCCTTGCTGAGCCTGTGCATCACGAACCCGCCCCTAGCACCTGGTCAGGGACCAGAATTGGTCCAACTTGGGGTGGCTCAGGCTGCAGAACCACAGCCGCCTCCTCTCAAGACCTGCCGCCCACGCACTGCTCCGGCAGCTCGGCAGAGGTCAGGGATGAGCGGGAAGCCACGTAAGGAGCGCCCACGTCACTTACATTGCTGTCATAGATGGGCACCCCAGGAGGACCTGGGGGGCCTGGAGGCCCAGGGGGGCCAGGCATTCCCTGTGGGGGAGACAGAAGGTTGGGTCAGCCAGGATCAGAGCTGGCAGCCCGCTCAGGGTAAGGTGGCAGACATGGCAGAAGTGTTTCTGAAACGTCAGTGACCTAAGGAATCTGACTGCATTTGTACGCAAAGCCACGAGGGCACCGCTGACTCGTCCAGGGTCCCGAGGTGGTCTGGCCCCTGCGTCCTGACCAGGCAAAGCTGCTCGTACTGGGAATAGCGCAGCACACGTGGGAATGTGTGTACGCACGGACACAGGAAATAGCTCTGGCTGCAAAGCGGGGGGCTTTGCGTGAGAATGAAGTTGGATTTCCTTATTCGAGGAAAGGGCGAGCTGGGCCAGGGAGCAGTGGAGTCGCAAGCTGACAGTCACACTGCCCTGTGCAGGAATAGGGGTGACCGGGGCCTGCTCCTCACGAGGACACCTCTCCTGGCCTGCCTGCCCGGACAGCTCCCGAGCAGCCGTGTGGCCATGCCCAGGAGGGAAGAGGCCACTTGCGGAGTGACCCAACCCTGTGGGCCTGCATTCAAGGACCTGTGTGCCTTTTGCCACCAGACTGAGGGACCCACGCTCTTGAGGAAAACAGCCATTTGACCTGATTTTAAAAACCAAAGCTAAGGACAAAACTCGAACAAATCTTCTCCTCTGACAGGTCTGCCCTGTGCTGGCCCCCAGACCCTCAGCCGCTGGGCTCTCTCGGTGCTGGCAACGATCATCCACAGGGACCGAGGCTGCTGAAGAGCCCGGTGATGCCTCCGTGTGACCCCCTGTGGATTCTCCCCCACGCAAAGCAGGCGGGATACAGCCTAGAGGAAGCGCCGCTTAGCTGGAGAGGGAGCCCGCCTGCTTCTCCTGCAGAGAGCTACACTGTGCCTGCAGCCCTGGCATGCAGAAGTCTCTGTGCTGCAGTGCAGCCCCGGCATGCAGGAGGAGTCTCTGGGCTGCAGGCGGAGTCTCTGGGCTGCAGGTGCAGCCCCGACATGCAGGAGTCGTCTCTGGGCTGCAGGCGGAGTCTCTGGGCTGCAGGCGGAGTCTCTGGGCTGCAGGAGGAGTCTCTGGGCTGCAGGCGGAGTCTCCGGGCTGCAGGTGCAGCCCTGGCATGCAGGAGGAGTCTCCGGGCTGCAGTCTCAGGTGGGAATCGGTGAGAGACGCGCTGAGACAGAGCTGTGAGCCACACACTAGAGTCTCTGTGACTCACACAGCGTGTCGGACGGACAGGGAGGAGGCGCGTCCGCAGGTCCTGCAGCTTCTCTCTTCCAGTGAAGAGTGTGCAGGTGTGTGAGTGTGGCCGGCCATGTATGTGTGCACATGGGTACAGTGTGCACGTGTGGCTGTCAGGTCAGCTGCAGTGGCCACCTGCCATCCATCCGCCAGCTCCTGACAGGTAAGGCGGGGTCCGAGGCCCCAGCCAAGCCATCCCCCGTCCCTGGTGACCCAACCACATATCCGCATGTACTACTTACCCGCATACCGAACCTGAGGCTGGCATCTCCAGGCTCCCCTTTTTCTCCCTTTAGTCCATTCACGCCGGGGCGACCCTGGGCAGAGGACAGTGGCAGGGCCTGTTGGCGTTGGCAGCTGCCCTGCTGGGAGGAGGCTGTGCAGCCCCTTCCCATGGGGCAGCCACTTCACCCCAACCCAGGTGGTTTCTGCCCAGCAGTAAGGGGGAAGCAGGAGATCGACTGGCAGGCCCAAGGCCTCTTGTGTTGGCCCAACTTAGCGCAAGTTCAAGGATGCTGTGTGATCACATAAGGATGGCCGCTGTGTCCAGGGAAGGACGGCAGGGGCCGCTGTGTCCAGGGGAGGACGGCAGGGGCCTCTGTGTCCAGGGGAGGACGGCAGGGGCCTCTGTGTCCAGGGGAGGACGGCAGGGGCCGCTGTGTCCAGGGGAGGACGGCGGGGGCCGCTGTGTCCAGGGGAGGACGGCGGGGGCCGCTGTGTCCAGGGGAGGACGGCGGGGGCTGCTGTGTCCAGGGGAGGACGGCAGGGGCCGCTGTGTCCAGGGGAGGACGGCGGGGGCCGCTGTCCTCTTCCCCGATGGCCCAGGTTCTCCCCACCCATAAGATCCAACCTGCTGCCTGCCAGAGCCTCACCGGCCGTCCAGGGAAGCCGATCTCGCCCTTGTGCCCGGGCCGCCCATATGGACCCTGAGGAGAGAAAGGTGAGTCGCGGTGAGGCCGAGGTCACCTGAGGGAAGCGGGGGCTGCCCGGGGGCTGATCTTAACAGAAATCCTGGACATGTGCTCAGTGCACAGGAGGAGGGTCCTACTCACCGGGGGTCCTCGAAAACCTGGCTCTCCCTGCACAGAGAACCAGAGGCACGTCAGGTATCTGTGACTTACGCCACCCGCCACCTCCTAGGTCCCCACGTCTAGATGCAGCACTGGGCAGTGAGGTCCCGACCCCGCCAGCGGGGCAGCACAAGGCACGAATCTTTTGCCCTGGTATCTGGCCAGGGTTGGGTCACACACGGCTGTGCCCTGGGGCCCAGAGGCTGGGGTCCTGCTCATGCAGTGCACAGCTGGGCACCCCAGGTCATTTCTGTCGTGAGCTGCTGGGGACAGGGTTCGCTCTGGATGTGGGGAATCCAGGGTCCTTCACAGGACCGCAGGAGGGGTACTGGGCACCTGCGGGTGGGAGAGCTCCAGCTTGCCTGGGCCCCTTCAGCCCCCACAGGCCAGGCTGGCAAGGAATGAGCTGCCGGGCTGGGGTCCCCGTACCCTTCCTGCCGTGGGCGTGGCAGCCGCCCTGCAGGTGGGCCCTGCCAACAGTAGCAGGGGGTGTGGGCTGCTGGAGTCTTGCGGTCGTGGGGACACAGCAGCATGACTGCGCTACAGGTGCCAGCTATGGAAGGTTCAGGAGCCCACTCGGGTTCACTGTATCGGCGCAGCTCCGTCAAGACACCCATGCCCATCCTGCTCCCCCATGATGCCCAGGGGCCCCAAGTCACTTCCCGACAGAGGGGATCCCTTCTTACCTTGGCTCCTTTCTGGGCAGGGCCCAGAGCTCTGCCATCGGGGCCGAAGATGGCACCAGGCTCCCCCTTCTCACCCTGGAGTGGGAGGACAGGCAGGATGGGTCAGGGTTGTACAGTGGCGGGGCCCTCGAGGTAGCACCACAGACACCCCGTGATAGTTCATCCTGGGTGTCAGCTTGACACACCTGCATTCACTAAGATCAGCTGAGACCCCCTGAGGAGATGATCTGGATAGTACAAAGAGCCCTAGATCGCATTGGAACCGTCATAGATCCCTGGGAACCTCCCAGTAGCGGACCAGATAAAAGGAGCCACAGAACAGAAGACAGACAAGAGACGGTCCAGGAAGCCCGGCTAGCCACGTGGATGGGTGCACGTGGCCTGTCTCCAGCTTCGACCGGCCAGCCCGCCATGCTGGCTGAAAGACTGTATTTCCCCTCCCTCCCTTAAGCTGTGACTCTGGATGCTCTCACAGCAGTAGTTAAGAGTAACCGTTACACCCCTCCAACAGAAAGAGAGGTAAACCTTGGCCTGCCAGAGGAGCTTCGAGGCGTGGATATTACGGCCTGCCCCAAGAGCTGCCACGTGTCGGGGAGCCGCCCCTCGGGAGCCCCCGTCTTCCTGGAACATCTCGGCTCTGGCCTGGGCAGCAGGCCTTACTTTCACCCTGGTCCCCAAGAAACGAACAGATGGCGCCCCAGCCCCTTACCTTGGGCCCCGGGGGGCCTTGCTCGCCTTTGGAGCCCAGGTCACCCTTTGGCCCGGCGGGTCCCTAGAGGAGAGAGAGATGAGGCAGGACTGAGGCCCTGGCCCAGTGCCCCTCCCCCATCTCCTGTTCTCCAGACCCCCATATCCTGCCGGCAGACCGTGTGGAGGACAGTCCCTGTCCCCCCAGACCCCCGCCACCTGTTCAGGGGTGTGAGCTCTGACATAAGGCTACTCACTGGAAGACCTGCGAACCCCGGCCGGCCCTGCAGAGAGACGGAGTATGAACTCTAGGGACACAGCCGGCAGCCCCGGCCCCGGCCTCCCGGCCCCCCGGCCCCCCGGCCCCGCACTGGACTTCCACAAAAGCAGCACGTACCTCAGGTCCTGGCGCACTTGCAACTGCCCCCTGTCCCCACGCCACGCCGTCAGGAGATACCAATTAGAGAAAAAGAAAGGAGAGCTGTCTTCAAGAGCAGATGGCACGGGTCAGAGGTCAGCAGGGCAGCCCCGGGGGACGTCGGAAGCTGTGCACCTGGGCCGCACTGAGTGGCAGGTGACAAGAGGAGCCACTTCCTGGGAGTCCCCTCTCCTCAGTAGCCGCTCCCAGCTTGGAGCTTTGACTGGAGCAGAGCTGCGGGTGCTCCTCACACCCAGACCACACCGCTGCTTAACCGGGGAGGCCGCTGGCTCACCACGTGCACGTGGGGTCTGAGCTCTGGGATCTTTAGTGACGCACGAGTGTTTGGTTGGGGGTGACCAGTTGTGGCCTCCAGGTCTTCTCTTTCCCAGGGTGCAGCACCTGCCCTTGCCCTGGGGGGCAGCTTCCCCTGGGAGGCAGCACCTGCCCTTGCCCTGGGGGGCAGCTTCCCCTGGGAGGCAGCACCTGCCCTTGCCCTGGGGGGCAGCTTCCCCTGGGAGGCAGCACCTGCCCTTGCCCTGGGGGGCAGCTTCCCCTGGGAGGCAGCACCTGCCCTTGCCCTGGGGGGCAGCTTCCCCTGGGAGGCAGCACCTGCCCTTGCCCTGGGGGGCAGCTTCCCCTGGGAGGCAGCACCTGCCCTTGCCCTGGGTGCTGTCTTTGCCTGTTTGCTCCTCAGTGTCTGTCCACTCCCGGGAGCATGAAGCCTGGGCCAGGCACCCTGTGACTCCCTGGACCACATGGTCCCCCTCGAAACTGATACCAAGCCACTGCCACAGCCACTAAGGCAGCAGAGCCACAGCAGCCAAGACGTGTGAAAGGCCTCTGTGGTGGGCGGCGCGCCCGGCCACACGGCCTTCGACCACAGAGCCAGGACCCCCCCAGCTTTCTGAACGACAGGCAGACGAACGCGCGCACGAGACCAAGGGCCCAGCCCAGCAGCGCCCACCCGAGTCCTTACATCCTCACTGGACACGTAGACCACAGGCCCTGGGGGTCCAGGGGGCCCAGGAAGGCCCGGCTGTCCCACTCCATCTCTTCCTGGCTCTCCCTGGAAAACAATGGCGGCAGGGAGTTCTTCACTCCGGCTGCTCAGGCCCGAGCCTACCTGCAACCCTGTGCTGGGGACCTGCCACAGCCGCCCCTGCAATTGAGGTCTCCACCCAACACGAGGAGGCTACGGAGGTCCACGTGGTGCAGGCCAGAGGGCGGCACCCCGAGACCTGGGCATGGCGGGGCCCCAGCGCCAGCTGTCTGTGACTCCCGTCCCACAGGGGCACTCACCCTTTCCCCCTGGCTCCCTTTCTCTCCTTTGGGCCCCTGCAGAGAGGGAAGAAAAAGGTCACTGTAGGAAGAAGCAGAACTCCTAGAGCAGCCTGGGCCTGGCTTCCAACGCGACAGAACTCTTCACCCTCCTGGGCAAACGGGGTCCTGGGAACCGGGGACCCAACTCCAGTGAGACTTGCATTGGTACCAAGGGGCCACAGTGCAGTGGGTGTTCAACACAGATGCCCAGGACACCCAAAGACCATCATCGGTGTCTGCTCTCCTCCTGGGGGGGTCTTTCGCACCCCCATCCCTAGGTGCAGCCTAGGTTCCTTTGTTTCCCCCATGCAGCAGCCTGACACCCCCAGTAGCTTCCCCCATCATCATCCCTCCACCCCAGTGCAGCAGCCTGCCTTCCTCTGTGGCTTCCTTCTCATGGTCTCCCCTCAGCAGCCTGACACCCCCAGTAGCTTCCCCCATCATCATCCCTCCACCCCAGTGCAGCAGCCTGCCTTCCTCTGTGGCTTCCTTCTCATGGTCTCCCCTCAGCAGCCTGACACCCCCAGTAGCTTCCCCCATCATCATCCCTCCACCCCAGTGCAGCAGCCTGCCTTCCTCTGTGGCTTCCTTCTCATGGTCCCCCCTCAGCAGCCTGACACCCCCAGTAGCTTCCTCCATCATCGTCCCTCCACCCCAGTGCAGCAGCCTGATTCTCTCCCCCCACCCGCCATTCCCTGGTAGCTCCCTCCCCTCCTGAGGAGCCTGACTCCCCCGTGGGCCGCCTTCCCTACCTGCACCCCCCTTGTACAGCAGCTCAGCTCTTTCCTTCTCGCTCCCCAGCACCCGGCGCCCCACCCGGCTACCCCAGTCACTCACCGGGGGCCCACCTGCACCTTCTTTCCCGGGGAGACCAGGAAAGCCCCGCACGCCGTCTGCTCCGACTTCTCCCTGGGATAGACAAATGGGGCCAGAGTCAGGCGTGCAGCCCACCCTCGGAGACCCTGAGAAAGGCCACAGCGCTCTGACCCGTCGGGGCTGCCGACTGGCCTGGCCCCCGAAGGAGGGCACAGCTCCCTGGCTGGTGACAGGGCAGAGGCCAGGCATCCAGATGTCCAGGGGCTCCCACGATTTGCAAGGGGAAGCCCACACCCCACTTAGGATAGGGAAGGCTGGGGTGCTGAGAGCAGGGGTGCATCCAGCGAATCGGATGCATTAAACCACAAAGAGACAAGGCACAAGGAATAACGAGTGAGAGGGAGGCCAATCGGAAGCCTCAGTCCTGTCTTCACGCTTCCTGCCCGGCCACGCGACATGCCCTGTCATTGAGGCACGTGGGCGTGGCTTCTGGCTTCCATCTGCACCCCTTCCACCCCCAGAAGGTTCACCTTCCTGGTCCTAGGGGAGGAACCCACCTTGGCTCCAGGTGGCCCTGACGCTCCGGGGTCCCCCTGTGAATGGACAGAGGGCTCGTGAATGTGGCACACTGGCTGGCCACCCCGAGACACTTCTCCCCAGGGGAGAGGAGTTAGTCATGCGCGATTCCCATTACCCTCCCCAACCCCGACTTCCAGCCCCCAACCCCACCCGAGGGTCCCAGGCGCCCACGCTGGAGGGTCTGCGCAGGTCTGCACGCTCTGAGAGCTCTGCCACGAGAAGCGAGTCCTCAGAAGGGCGTCGCTCTTAAGCTTAGGAAGCCGAGCACACGCCTTCCAAACCCGCAAATGGCAGCAGAATATTCTAGCAGAAGCCGGGCAACAGCGGCAGCGGGTAGGAAGTGAGGACCCCCGGAGGGGACGGTGCCTTTGCTCTCATTCCCTGGGGCTTGACTCGGGCCTCAAGGAAGAGGGGCCGGTGGGCTGGTGTCCCCACAAGTGGGGAGCAGAGAACAGAGATGTTATCAGGTCTTCTAGCGCACAGCACCCCACCACGGCCCCTGAGACTGGAGACATGAGGGTCTCTGGGCTCCTTCCCAAAGCTCCAGGGCATTTCAGAACCATGAAAACAGGAATCTCGATTCATGGGGCTTTCGAGTCAATGGGATAGGTCCCCCAAATGTTCTGTGGCCTGGAAGAAGCGTGTAGCTCTTTTCCATGAACTATCGGTAGATTTCCATGTTGAGCTAACTCCCACGCCTGAGAAAGGCCTCGCTCACCTTGAGTCCGGGCAGACCAGGAGGTCCCTGTCAAAGCAGAAAGGACCAATGTCAGTGTGTGCAGTGCTGCATAAGCCCGCTAGAAGCACCTTTATCCCATGGGAACCAGCCCTTTCAAGAACGTATTCCCTTTCAAGAATCCTGCTTTAACTTGAAGCAGGAAACTTGCGTTCTGTGAAGGAGCTAAGACGTCCTACAAAATTCCACAGGCAGCAGTCAGGCCTCGACACCATCTAGAGCCTTCTCTGCATGACTCTGGGACTGTCCTGTCCAGAGTCACCTTGAAGCCAACCCACCCACAGCCACGGTGCACCTGCGCGTCACGCGGCTGTAAGGGGAAGATGTTAACGACGGTTGGCAGCCCCGGGCGGTGGCAGCCTTGGGGACTGGAGACTGGCTAATGTCCTCAGGGCCAAAGCTGAGGATCCTACTGTTCCTTAAGGAGGGGGTGTCCCCCCAGACCAGTGTGGTACATGTGTGTGCGTGTATGGTGTGTGTGTGTGTGTGTGTGTGCGTGTATGGTGTGTGTGTGTGTGGTATGTGTGTGTGTGGTATGTGTGTGGCGTGTGTGTGTGTGTGGCATGTGTGTGTGCATGTGTGGTGTGTGCGTGATATGCGCGTGTGTGTGAATGTGTTGTGTGTATGAGTGTGAATTGTGTGAGCGTGTGTATGTGTGTGCATGTGTGTGTGCGTGTGTGTAGTGTGTGTGCGTGTGGTGTGTGCACATGTGGTGTGTGTATGTGTGTGTGCATGTGCATGTGTGTGTATGTGTGTAGTGTGTGTGCATGTGTGTGTACGTGTGTAGTGTGTGTGCATGTGTATGTGTGTGCGCATGTGCATGTGTGTGTACGTGTGTAGTTTGTGTGCGTATGTGTGTGTGCGTGTGTAGTGTGTGTGCGTGTGTGTATGTGTGTGCGTGTGTAGTGTGTCTGCGTGTGTGTATGTGTGTGCGTGTGTAGTGTGTGCACGTGTGTAGTTCGTGTGCGTGTGTAGTGTGCGTGTGCGTGTGTAGTGTGTGCACGTGTGTAGTGTGTGTGCGTGTGTAGTGTGCGTGTGCGTGTGCGTATGAATGCACAGGCCCATGCTGCGCATGCCCACTGCGCCTCCACCTCGACCATGCCATGCCCTGCATCTTTGGCTCTTCATTGCCGACTTAATTCCAGTTATGCACAAGAAGTTGAGGGGTGTCTTTCCGCATGTGCACCATTAACTCTAACCCTACTGGCCAACCAGTTCTCGAAACACGCCAGCACTCAGTGTCCCTCAGGGCCCACGAGCTCTGAGCCCAGCGACCCTAACCACCAGCACTGTCTCCACCCAGGGACAACTCGGTGTTCCCCGAGGTGGAAGGTACTGCGGTTCAGAGCCTCACAGACTCTGTGGGTGGCTCCTGCAAGGCCACCCAAAGGACACTTCCACCCCGTGACCCCCCCCCGTCTTATGGGCAGTACCTGCAGCCCCTCAGAGCCTCGGCCTGTTGACCAGAATGGTAATCCGGAGCCTTCCATGTCATCCTGGAGGGGACAGGGCACACTCAGTCTTGGTTCCTTCTTAAAGAAGTGGCTATTCCCCGAGGTCAGGGAAACTGGGTGGCTAAGAGGGCCGGGCTGCAGCCGTGTGGCAGGACCACGGTGGGTGGGGCCCTGCGTGGTCCCTCCTGCTTTTTGTCTGGGGGGGGCACACTGACCGGACCACAGGAGGTCTCAGCACTACAGGCGGGGTGACGGATGGGGACGGTAGCGCTCTGTGCGCACTGAGGCTGGCCGGCGCCACTCAGGCTTAGAAGTGGGGGCTCAAAGACGGGGACAGGAGAAACCCACACACGGAGAAGAGCCGTCCCCCCTGCAGCACAGACCACTTGGGCCAACAGGGAAGGAGCGGTGGGGTACAGGCTTTGGGGGCCAACAGTGACTCCAACTCACAAATCCAGCAGTGAATCCTGGTCCAGGTGGCCCAGGGGGTCCGGGGGGTCCCGGAGGCCCAGCAGGCCCAGGAGTTCCTGCCAAGCCTTTCGCTCCGGGTGCGCCGACGGGGCCAGGGTCTCCCTTGCTGCCCTGCATGGGCAGAGAGACGAGGTTAACATACCTGCCTGTGGGTTTCAGCCCAATACCAGACAGCCACCATGTCCCCGAGGGACAAATTTCCTTGCGATGCTTTTCAAAAAGCTCAAGTTCTGGAGCCGGCTGCGCCCCACAAGCAGGGCTGCTCCCAGCTGCTCTGGCTTTGCGACGAGCCCAGCAGTCCCCAGGGACAAGCCTGAGCGCTGGCCTCAGCCACACGGGCGTTCACAGCGGCCCCTCGCCTCTGGCCCCAGCTCCCCACGGCGGCCAGGGGTGGAGACCAGACGAGGCCTAGCGTGGTCCGTGTGGACTCAGGGCCCGGCCACTGGTTGCTGGGATAGTGGTGAACGCATTCGGTGACTGTGAGTTTGAAGAACATGATGTAGTGGGTCATCTAGGAGTGTTTCGGTGAGTGGCCCTGCCACTCAGATCCAGAGGGACAGAGTGGGCTGAGGACATGTGGCAGATGGGGCCTGGGTCAAAGGGCTCGGCGCCGCAGGGCCCGGCCTGGCTGCAGCTTGTTCCAGAGGCCTTGCTCACACACACTTGACCTCTGTGAAGTAAAAACTGAGACCACCACTGTTGTCTCCTGGGACGGGAAAAACTGTGTGTAACAGAGGGAATATCTGAGCCCAGTACTGAGGGAGAGGCATGAAGGCGGCCCCGTCCTGTGAAGGTCTGCACACAGGCTTCCCACAGAGGGGCCTGCAGACACCTGCTTCGCCCCAGACCGTTTCAGTCGGGGTCTTCCTCTTGGTTTTCAAAACCAGAGGCCGGTTCTTGGGCCCCAGCACACAGACACCTCGGGTCTGAACTGGGGGCCACGTTGTGCCTCCGGCTGCCCCCCAGGTCTGTTCTTCTGCAGCCTTTGCTCCTGGGGTTTAATTGGCCTGGATACTCCGCCCCCTCGTGGGGTTTGGAAATAGCATTTAATTCTTTTGTGCAGGTGCGCATTTGTGCGTGCACCTGTGCGTGAGGTCGGAGGTCAGCCTTGGGGCTGTCCACCTTGATTGTGCATCTGTGTGTGCACCTGTGCGTGAGGTCGGAGGTCAGCCTTGGGGCTGTCCACCTTGATTGTGCATCTGTGCACGCACGGGTGCGTGAGGTCGGAGGTCAGCCTTGGGGCTGTGACCTTGATTGTGCTGGCCGCTAAGTCTCAGCTTATAAGGACCTGTATTGTTACGGCTTCTTCCACAAACGCTAGGGCCGAAGCCCAGGTCCTCATGCTGACGGGCAGGCACTCGGCTCCCCACCCTCTCCCCTACTGTGCTACCTTCAAGTCCCTAGCTGAGGATGGGGGCGCATGCCTTGGTCCAGGACCTGGGAGGTGGGGCAGGAGGATCGGATGTGCAAGCCCGCGGGGCTCCACAAGGCCCTGTCTTGGGCACTGCCACCACCCTGGTGGTGAGGACACTGGGACACAGAATCCTTGCTGCACTACGTGAGCTCTGTCCCCTGGCTTATCTTCTCTCTGCCACGTGGACCAGGGTCTCCAACTGCAACGGCAGCTGCTCGGCTCTGTGGCCTCGCTCGGCTGGCAGCTCTTCACTGTCTTCCGTGCTACCCTTAAACCTGCAAATACCGCACATGCTAATCTTGAGGCCCAGAGGGGTGCGGGCGTGCGCGTGCACACGCGCCTATGTGAGCGCGCACCCACATGCACTTGTATCACTCTGCCGGTGTCCTCTCAATCTACCCTCTCTCCACTGGGTGGTCCTCAGTATCCCAAGCCCAGAGCCTGGGCTGCCTCAGTGTCCCTCCAAGCAGCCTGAGGACGCTGAGAGCCAGTGGGACCCGTGCTACCTGCAATGTCCTGGTCTGGGGCAGCCGACGCCCCTCCCGGAGCTCCCAGGGGAGCCTGTCCACGGGGAGCTCATCTCCAAACCTGGCAGTGGCCAGGACACTGCTGGCCGACTGCACCCGCAGGCAAGGACTGAGTGGAGCCCACAGGGATTGAACATGGCGGTCCCATGTCCTGAGCAGAACGGCTGGAGTCACAGTCGGCACGGTCAGAGCAAAGGAACGTGGGCTCCTCTGGCTACGTCCCTGTGTCTCTCCCCAGCCCCTCTGCTTTCACCCAGAAAGCAGCCCTGGCTCTGCCAGTACAGATATTGGCTAGTACCTTGGGTCCTGGGCCGCCGACGTTGCCCTGTGGGGAAAAGGGTGAGATTACAATAAACTCACACACCCTGGAGCCCAGCAAGCAGAGAAGAGCGAGCCAAGAGCTGGCACACCCTGTACACTGCCCGCACACCAGGGGGCACATCTTGTCTCTTTCCTGCCCCAGTCCACTTCCGGTGGGGCTGAGCCCCGGGAGCTCATCAGGGAGTGGAGTCAGGACAGCAGCCGCCAAATGTCTGCCAGCGCCTCCACCCCGTCCTAAGCAGGGGGTCACGTTCAGCTGAGAGAGTCTCTAGACACAGAGCTCACTTAAAGGCTGCTCGGCTTCCTCCTCGGGCTCCCCGGAAGCCTCAGACCCCCCGCCCCCCGCCCGAGGCTACACAGAGGCCGGCAGCTCCTAAAGGCTTCTTTTCTATGGGTGGCGCCAAATGAAACTTGACAACAACGCCTCAGATGAAGTGCTGCTTCCTAGTGGTTGGGCCTACAAATCTTCGTGGGCACAGATGGCAGTGGCAGGAAGCGGGCAGGGGGTGCCCTGCCTTTGCCCGCTGCCCCTGGCCCTCCGAATCGTCCCAGGTGTAGGTTCTGGGCTGTGCCCGGAGTCCCTACCCGGCCTCAAGCACGCAGGGCCGACCACCCTCCAGCCATGAGCCGTGGGGGCGACTTACGAGGCTGCCCTTCTGGCCAGCTGCTCCCGGGGGGCCTTCCTTCCCTGGAGGACCCGGGGGTCCCTGGACAGAGAAGACAAGAGCTGGTCAGCTGCCGCCGCCCTCGGCCTCCCTGAGCACCACACAGACAGCTCCGGCAAAGGGCCCCGGCTCAGAGGACGCCGCCACGGCGCGCGGCTGTGCGCCCTGCTCTCCCCGTATTTCTGAGCTGCCAATCACACTGAGGAACGTGACGTGGACGGTCCACCTGTCGGTCCACGCCCGAGGTGCTCCATGTGTGGCTTGTAGGTCAGCCCCACAGAACCAAAGGGCGGCCCACGCGAGTCCCTGTTTCCCAGGGTGAGGGACGTGGAGGCGTGGGACATGAACTATAGCCCGGGAGTGTCCACAGGGGGCCCACACGGTGGGCTCAGCAGACAGGGTCCCTGGGAGGGGACAGAACTTACCGGGGGGCCGGGAAAGCCCGGGGGACCCTCTCTCCCAGGCACACCGGGAAGGCCTGCGGGTCCTGGCGCGTGGGAGCCGTTGACTCCAAAGCGGCCTGGCTCACCAGGCAGGCCTGGGACGCCAGGGGGTCCCGGGGGTCCCGGGAAGCCTCGTGGTCCCTGGACAAGAGACAAGACCCATGGGGAAACGCGTGGCCCTACCTGGGGATGACCCCACTCCCACCAACTTCACCCTGCATCTGGGGTCCCCACTGAGTCTCAGCAGCCACAATGCACTCGTGTCCAGGGACAACCGGCCGTGGCCACGTACCCTGAAGCTCTCCAGGTCTCCGCTGAAGCCAGAGCCCTCCATGTCAACGAAGGTCTGAGGAGAGGCCAGAGAGGCTGTCATAGGACCCAAAATCTGACCACCTGAGATGCTTTGTGGGGCACACTGTGCCCACAGATGGTCTCTGCCTGAGCCCGAGGCAGGAGCCCGTCACACCACGAGGTGCCCAGTCCCAGGGAGACACTCACCAGTTTGTCCTGTCTGAAGGAGGGTCCTGGGGGCCCCGGAGGCCCTTGGGGTCCTGGAGGGCCTCTCTCTCCAATGCCGGGGTCTCCCTAAACACAAGACCAACGCATCACACCCAGGACCGACGGCCTCCACGGCAGGTCAGCTCCGGCCACACACACTCACCTTCTCGCCCTTGGGGCCCACGTCTCCTGGCGTCCCTGGGAAGCCCTGAGGCCCGGTGTCACCCTGGGACACAAGGACAGGGGCTGAGCAAGGAGAAGCACCTCTGCCCCTTCATGTCAGGAGCCCCAAATGCTCCCCCAGATGTGGACGGATGGGGGGAGCCAAGTCCCTCAGGGGTTCACAGAGGTGCAGACCCCAGAGAAAAACCAGGACTCAAAAGTGACACCAGCTAGGACGGGTCCAGCATGAGGATCGCCCAGCTCCAAAGACATCAGCTGTGGGAGCCACTGATACGCTTCCACACAGGGCTGTTCGTGACAGGAGAGGAGTGTGTGTGTGCATGCATGTGTGTGTGCTTGTGTACAGGCGCACATGCACACGTGTGAACAACTCGGTGGGTACAGTGGGCTTGGAGAAGCCCATTGGCTGAGCATGGCTGTTTCCCTGCAGTTGTCTGTTTGGTGCGGCTGGTCCAGCAAGCGCAAAGCGCCCCCTAGTGATACTGCGGTCACGGGACATGTTTGCTGCAAAGCGCCCCCCAGTGATACTGCGGTCACGGGACGCAGG
The DNA here is from genome assembly GCA_023101885.1 of Typhlomys cinereus. Lineage (NCBI taxonomy): Eukaryota > Metazoa > Chordata > Mammalia > Rodentia > Platacanthomyidae > Typhlomys > Typhlomys cinereus. The sequence goes on from JALPQD010000321.1 coordinate 604,397, forward strand.
CGCTCTACTTGGCAGCACCCTTCCCCTGCATCTGACCTGCCCACTGCTGGAAGCCCACCTCTTCTCCTTTCCTGCTGGTCACCCCCAGTGTCCGTCCCAGTGTCCGCCCAGCTGCCCTGAGATGTGGAGTCTGTCCAATCAGCTGGCCTCACTGAGAAACCACTCCGTGGGCTGGGGTGAACAGCTTGTGAGCCCTATGCCAACACAGCCAGTATCTAACACCGAGCAAAAGCAAACTTACTGGTTTTCCATTTTCACCGGGGTCACCCTGGAATGTACAAGAGAAGCCGTTAGTGGTGGAGACCACCCCACCCCTTTGTCAGCACCAGGGACACACAGGTTGGAACTCGGCCACCGCCCTGCAAGCCAAGCCCAGGCCACTGAGCTGCTGCTTGGAGCTCTGTGGCCAGGCAGGTCCCGGCGGGCTAGGCACACCAGCCTCTCTGCCGACCACTGCCAGCTCCCGCCAGAACAGAGAGGCTGGTGGAGGTTCCCAGGGCCCAAGCGTGCCGCCGTGCTCATTGCCTTTCCGGCGCCCCCGCCAAAGCCCCGAGCTCATGCCAGACGGATACTCACGGGGTTGCCGTCCCTCCCGGGAGCTCCATCCCTGCCTGGTGGTCCCTGGGGTCCCGGGGGACCCTGAGCCCCAGGGACAGGTAGTGCACTGGGGTTCTGTACTGCTGGACCTGCGGGGCCCTGAGGGCCAGCTGGACCCGGCAGGCCTGGGCTACCCGGCTCTCCCTTCTGCCCCTTCAGGCCCCCCTAGGGAGAAAAGAGATGCAGAGTACAGGCCGTGGACCTACAAATCCATATTGTACCACAGTGCCCTGAGGCGACTCCCAGGGCACACACAGGGGGCACTCACAGAGTGGGCAGGGCACACACAGGGGGCACTCACAGAGTGGGCAGGGCACACACATAGGGGTACTCACAGAGTGGGCAGGGCACACACAGGGAGCACTCACAGAGTGGGCAGGGCACACACAGGGGGTACTCACAGAGTGGGCAGGGCACACACATAGGGGCACTCACAGAGTGGGCAGGGCACACACAAAGTGGGGGGACTGAGAGTGGGCATGTGAGGAACTGAGTGTGAACATACGGGGGGACAGTGAGCAGAGAAAGGGCACGGGCCCGAGGCGTCACAGGTCAGTGTGAGGGCTCCGGGTGCCCTGACTCGGGATAACGAGAACCTGGCCTCACCTTTGTTAGCCCAACTCCAGAGTGCTGGGCCCTCTCGTCCAACGCGCTGCCTGAATCTGTGCCAGGAGGTGTCTCGGCTGGGGAGAGAAAGAGGTGGCACTGTAGCTTCCGAGTGACCCCAGGTTCTGCCCTCCTGCCTGAGCCCTGGGATCTCCAAGAGCATTTGGGCTGGGGGGCAACAGAGCTTCCGTAGCACTGGCAACGGAGAAAGTCAAAGGGAACACAGAGGCACCAGCTGCTTTTAGCAAGCCTGGCGATCACTGAAACCTTCCAGAAGGTTCTTCCTGGATCTAACAAGACCCGCGCCATCAAGATACTTGCTTATCACCCTTTCTCTTCCCAACATGTCATTCGAAAAACTGAAAACCAACAGAAATCCTGAGATGAATCCCAGAGTCTCACCTGGGCCCATCACCAGCTGCATCTCACAGCCACGGCTACTGATTCTTTCATATACATAAAGGCGCATGTGATATGCAAAGGTGGATGGGTGCACACAAGGCAGACAGACACGCACACACGCACACAAGACAGGCACGCACACACGCACACAAGACAGGCACGCACACACGCACACAAGAAGACAGACATGCACACACATGCACACACATGCACACAAGCAGACAGGCACGCACACACGCACACAAGAAGACAGACACGCACACACATGCACACACGCACACAAGCAGATAGGCATGCACACACATGCACACACATGCACACAAGCAGACAGGCATGCACACACATGCGCACACACACACACCACTGCACCTCACAGTCACAGCTGCTGCTTTTTCTTATATGCAAAGCACACGTGTGTCTTGTCAGCGAGGGGCCTGGGTGTCAAAACTCAGCCCCACAGCCCCCTGCCTGGCTTTACAGTCTTTGAACAAGAAGGATCATTACAGATTTATAAATAGGTCGGTCCCCAAGGCAACAACAGTCACCTAGAGAAAATGCCACAGAGACCCAGGTGGTCCTAGGCCTGAGCAGGAGCCTGCCGCCTGCTGTCACCTGCTTGTCAATCTGCCCTCAGCTCTACGGGGTCCAGAAACACATCTGTGTAGGGACTGCACAGCGGCAGGTCCTTCTGAGCCTTCTGTGGTATGACTGTCCCCTTGTGAAGAGCCAGAGTCGTGTGGGGTGGCATGTGGGGCAGCTCCCCCCACAGCTGACCCAGCTGCCGCGGACTTCAACAGATGGTAGGAGCTGCTGCCCAGAGATGTCATATCCTTGGGGACTCGTAGACGCTCTGGGTTCTGAGTGCCGTCTATGGGTATCTGGCCCCAGTGGCTGGAGCACAGTACCCCAGGCTTGGATTTGGACCGACACTCTGACACCTGTCCTGGTTGAGCTGGTGGCCTGTGGCTTCAGACTCTGAAGCAACCCACGCAGACCAGCCACTACTGAAGGAGGCTGCGCTCCTGACTGTGCTGCAGCGTGCCCTGACACCCCGCAGCGAGGCCGCCCCTCCCGGCTGCATGCTGCAGCGTGCGCTGACACCCCGCAGCGAGGCCGCCCCTCCCGGCTGTCCCCTCCCGGCTGCATGCTGCAGCGTGCGCTGACACCCCGCAGCGAGGCCGCCCCTCCCACCGCACGCTCGGGGTGCTCTGACGCCTCATTCATTCTCATGGCTGAGGACGCTCGTCCTCGTTTCCAGAAGAAACAGGAGCATCCCCCTCTGGCTGGGAGGCTGCTCTCTGGCTCAGGCAGCCGAGCCTGTCTGCCCACATCCTGCCCGGCTCACTCGTCAGAGCGGAGGCCGAGTGACAACCAGCAGCCGTGGCCCGCATCGGCCACACGAGGGCGCAAGGCTCTTCCCGCAGTGCGGAGAGTACGCCCAGGGCATTGAGGGTAGAAACCCTGAGAGCCCTGCCCGGGTTCTTAAAACTGCACACACATTGTTGGAAGAAACAGAAAACCTCAAACGAGGTGTTGAGAGGTAACAACAAGGTAATTCCAAGGTGCCAAAGCTACAGACCCACCCCATCAAAACTCCAGCAGGACTCTTCTCTGTGGTGGGTGTGAAGGACGTGTAGACAACAAACAAAAGCACAGCAGATGTAAGCGGGCAAGACAGGTAGAATCACACACGGAGGTGGGCAGGGAGACCCTCCGCACCAAGCAGAACCAGAAACAGACTCTCTGTACACAGCTGGTTTTCACAGACGCAACCAGGCAAGAGAAAGGAGTCTCATCGCAGTGACAGAGACTTTAAGACACAGTTCTTAAGGAATCAGCGTACACCCCAAGCGTGCCTTTCAAACTGTAACTCAGAACAAACCACAGATCTAAATGCAAAACCTGAACTTATGAGACTTGTAGAACACAGGAGAAAAGCTCCATGGCTGAGTTGGGCTCATTCTTAGATCTGCGCAGATCACACTTGAGATCTGCGGAAGTGTGAATGATACGTAAGATTTAACAAAATTAAAACTTTGAGTTTTTTAAAAGATGCATCTAAGAAAATGAACCTGGGGCAATCTAGCCCCTCATGGCCCTCTAGTGCCATGAGTCTGTTTCCAGTTGCCTGCTTCTCTTGGAGGCTCCCTAGCCCCTCATGGCCCTCTAGTGCCATGAGTCTGTTTCTTGTTCCTTGCTCCTCATGAGTTCCATGCCTAGGCACCGTGAGTTCTCATGGGCTCCCCAGCCCCCCATGGCACTCTCATGCCATGAGCTGTTTCATTTCTGCCTCTCATGGAGGCGTCCTAGCCTCTCGTGGCACTCCATGTCTGGAGTCCATGAGTTCCAACCTTTCTCTCCTCTAATAAACTCTACCTTAATCTTCTACACGTGTTCCGGTTTCAATCTTCAATTTCGGAACACAAGAACCCTGCAACATTGGGACGGTCGAGACCGTTTTCCCTGCAACATTATCAGTGGAATACATATCCTTTCATAAACAAAGAGTTGGGGGACGTTTGGGACCTTATGTCAGTGGGGAATTGAGGCTAACTTCTGTGTTCCAAGACCTTCAAAAGACTGCTCGGGAGCCTTTCTATTCTAAAACTGCCTAAAAATATCTAGCTAAATAAAAATCCTATTCTAAGTTGCCTAACAAAATTTTTCTCTCACTTACGTATTCTATAAGGTCAAGATGTAATGATATAGCGCTATGTAGAAATCATACAAGCTCTGCCCTTACCTTCAAATATATTCAAAAATATCCTTACTGAAGCCTGACTCCGGCCGCCGCCGGGGGGAGGAGGGCCATGATCCAAAGGAGCCAGAGCAGTTGAGGAAGCTGTTCATTGGTGGTCTGAGTTTCGAAACTACAGATGGTAGCTTAAGAGAACATTTCGAGAAATGGGGCACACTTACAGATTGTGTGGTGATGAGAGATCCCCAAACAAAACATTCCAGGGGCTTTGGTTTTGTGACTTATGTTGAAGAGATGGATGCAGCAATGTGTGCCCGGCCACACAAGGTTGATGGAAAGGTTGATGGACTTGTAGTAGAACCAAAGAGAGCTGTTTCTAGAGGGGATTTTGTAAAACCTGGTGCTCATTTAACACTGAAGAAAATTTTTGTGAGTGGTATTAAAGAAGATACAGAAGAATATAATTTGAGAGACTACTTTGAAAAGTGACAAAATTGAAACTATAGAAGTTATGGAAGACAAGCAGAGTGGGAAAAAAAAGGATTTGCTTTTGTAACTTTTGATGATCATGATACAGTTGATAAAATTGTTGTTCAGAAATACCATACTATTAATAGGCATAATTGTGAAGTTAAAAAGGCCCTTTCTAAACAAGGGATGCAGTCTGCTGGATCACAAAGAGGTCGTGGAGATGGGTCTGGCAACTTCATGGGTCGTGGAGGAAACTTTGGAGGTGGCAGAGGTAATTTTGGCCGTGGTGGAAACTTTGGTGGAAGAGGAGGCTATGGTGGTGGAGGTGGTGGCAGCAGAGGTAGTTATGGAGGAGGTGATGGTGGATATAATGGATTTGGAGGTGATGGTAGCAACTATGGTGGTGGTCCTGGTTATAGTAGTAGAGGAGGCTATGGTGGTGGGGGACCTGGATATGGAAACCAAGGTGGTGGATATGGTGGTGGTAGAGGAAGGAGGATATGAGGGTTACAATGAAGGAGGAAATTTTGGTGGAGATTAATTACTATTGTGTACGAATTTTGCTAAAGTTAACTGTAAAGAAACACCTACTGACTTGAAGTTTAAGGGGAAATCTATTTTCCCCATTTCCAAAACCGTGATATAAATGGGCACTGGCATGTGGAGAGAATAGAAACTGTATGTTTGCAATGTGTGTTTTAGATCATTAGGATTGGGTATTTAAATGAGTATATTTGTGAACTTAATAGCATTAAAATTACCTTCAAATGAAAACGATCTCAAAGTTCCTAAAAAAATAAAAAGAAAAAAAGAAAAAAAAACAACAAAAAAAAGAAAATGAACCTGGGCATGTGGCACACACCGCTGCCCAGCGCCTCAGAAGACAAGACAGAAGGACCATGAGTTCAGTGCCAACCTGGCTGTACAGTACCAGGAGGGGTGGAGGGAGAGTGGGGTACCGGGGGAAAGAGAAAATATGAAGATAGAGATTAGAAAGATCTTGCAGAACACATTTCCTAAAGGACTCAAAACCAGAATATATAAAGAAAGCAAATATAAACGAAACTCAACAAGGACACACAATCCATTAAAAATGGTGCAGAAGATGCGACACTTCCTGAGACACACGCTGGTTAGATGCAAATGAAGGGTGCAGCAAGGCACGTCACACCCACGGCACAGTGACAACCTGAGACTGACCTCACCAAGGCAGGAAGGGCGAAGAGGAGGGGAGGGGGACCAGCGATCTCCATCGGAAACCACCCCAAGCTGGACACAGCCCAGATGCCCATCCCTAAATCGCCAAGTGAATGGGTGGACACCCTGTGACCTGTCACATCCAGGATGCTGGGCCAACCACTGACCTCCGGCAATGTGGATGGATCTTGAAGCAAGGACCCAGAGCCAGCCGAGCCAGGCAAAGACACTTGCTGTATACCACCCCTCCCCCCGCGCCATGCTTGTACAGTTCTGGAAGAAGGGCAACTGTCGGGGGTGCCAGAGGGCATTGGGGAGGGTGGGATAGGGCTGCACAGGTGGGGACATGTCTTCTCTGGGACCCCCGGTCACAGGCAGATGAGGGTTCTAACCTAATACTCATAGCCTTGTCCACCCTGTGGGCTGACAAAGACAGGAGATCCTGGCCGCTGCCAGGGGAACCTCGACCCTCTGCCCCACAGCCACACAGAACTGAGTTTCCACAGCATGGAGGGAAAAGGAGAGCCTGGTCTCCTGGGAAATGGACAGACAGGAGCCTGGTTTCAGGGGGCCTGGGGGAGAGATAGGAACGTGGTCTCTTCAGAGCCTCCACGAGGAGCCAAGTTTCTACAGTATGGGGTGTAAGGGGGTGAGGAGAGGAGCCTGGTCTCCTCAGAGACTTCTGGGGAAGCCACAGGGACACCCAAGTTCCTCATAGGTTCTGCTGTGCTTCTGCCTGGGAACTGAGGTAGGACGAGACATGCATGCCGTGAGCGCCGGGATTTCCAAGTCAGCAGCACCGATACTCCGAGACACCAACTCAACATTTGGCGAGTCTCAGGCATTTCAGTCCTGTCTCCTGAAGACCAGCGGCCTTGTGCATGCACCCAGACAGCAGCTGCATGGGAACAGACATGCATGCACCCAGACAGCAGCTGCATGGGAACAGACATGCATGCACCCAGACAGCGGCTGCATGGGAACAGACATGCATGCACCCAGACAGCAGCTGCATGGGAACAGACATGCGTGCACCCAGACAGCAGCTGCATGGGAACAGACATGCATGCACCCAGACAGCAGCTGCATGGGAACAGACATGCATGCACCCAGACAACGGCCTGCATGGGGAACAGAGCCTGGGCTAAAGACATCTTTGCTCCTACGCCTTCCTTAGACTAACCCATGTCCTCTAGCAATGCTGCTGGCCCCAGACCAGGAGGTGACATTTCAGGGGAGGTTCCCATAGATGGTGGATACAGGCAACAGAAAGGAGGACAAAGGCCAAGTCATAGCAGCCACATTCGGGGGTGTTGCAGTTTGCCTGCATAGTTGCTGATAAATGATCATCAAATAGCTTAAGGGAACAAACGGTTTATTTCCTTACAACAGTCTGGTTACAGTTCTCAGTCCAGCTTGACGGGAGAGCTCACACCAATACCAGGGCCGAGAGAACTGGCCACACCATCACCACATAATGGCTGAGAGATGGACGATCCCTACTTGCCAGACCAGCATGTCTGGCCAAGTGAACAGAAGGATGCTGACTCTCTCAACCAGCTCTCTGTGATTATCCAGGGCCTAATCCCACCCACCATGGGCTGGGCCTTCCCCATCAGCTAGACAATCTCCTGCAGGTTTGCTCTGGGCCTAACTCAACCACTAATTCTCTACAACTGTGCCCAGAGCCCAAACCCTCAACTGTCAAGTTGACACCTGTGCTTAACTCTAACAAGGGGACTACTCCACCATGACCCAGGGATAGCTTCCGCCCAACACGTGTGCACAATCACACACATGGACACACGCACATGCTCCCATGTGCATACATACTCATGCACATGTGTTCCTGTATACACACTCATGAACACACATGCAGAAACACACACAGACACACACAGGTCTCATGTGCATACATAGTTATGCACACATGCTCCTGTATACACACTCATGAACACGTGTGCAAAAACACACACTCCCATGTGCACACATGCTCCCACACATTCACAAACATGCGTATGCACACCCACGGCTGCACACACATTCACACACACACACGCATGCATGCTCACACACGTCTACGCACACTCATCAGTGTTTAGGAAAGCTTTACCTCCTAATGAATCCATCCCAGTTTCTTCTTCAGTTTCTTCTGTTCTGGATTGTTCTGTGTTGCTGCCTCCAGCCAAGGGGGGAGAAGTGACGGGGGGAGCCTGGGGGAGCCTGGCTGGTGCAGGTGTTCCCTTCAGAAAGAAAGCAGGAAACCCACCTCCATTACCCCTGCACACACGAGCCAGCAACTCTACCCGGCCCGAGTCGATGGCTTATAAAACGGAAGGTCAGGAAGATAAACACCCATGCTTTAGTGGAGAGTTCACAGGACTTTCAGAGCTGTTTGCTGGCGTCATGCTCCCAGAGGGCCCTGATTCCTGAGTGACAGTGTTTGGGTTCCAGGTACAAAGAGCCTCCTCAGACCCAATACGGGAGCGAAGGGGGGCTGGTGGGAACATCCGCGGGGGAGTCTTGGCATCACGGACATCTGAGGTGAGCCCCGCCAAGTCTCTGTGGGGTGCACGGAGCAGATGTGCCCTCGCTGAGGGTCACGACGGAGACTTTTCTCTTGGCCTCCAGCCCGTGTTGGCCCGAGACAGCTCTTGCCACTTGGCCCTGCAGACCCTGTGCTCTGCGCTTGAATACGCAGCCAGGGACTGCCCGCAGCAGTCAGTAATACGGTCCAGGTCATGGGGTGCCCTGGGCAGGGGGTGCCGAGGCTTCCTCATGTACTGCTGATGTCATGCCACAGGTGTGGAGACCAGAACCCACAGCTCCCCCTCTTCCCCACTCCCAAGACAGAGGCTTCCTCAAGGTCGCCTGCAGAATTGCATTTCCCAGAATCCCAGGGTCGGAACTAGGCTCCTGGCTGGCATGGTGTGTCACAGGGACGGGCGAGGTGGACGCGGCCAAGGGGTCCACAGGGGCAGCGTGGTGCTCACTTACCTCTGTGCCCAATGCCTGCCACCTCCAGCCACTGGAGAAGGCTGTCCCCAAATCTAACCCGTGGCAGTGACAAGAAGGACTTGTGGCAGCGAGGGACGCAGAAGGGAGGGTTGGCGCTATGCACCCAGCACCCAGAGGGCCCCGGTTCCTGGGCCCTGAGCACTGCCATCACTGGGCCACGCCCGGGCCACTTCCAGGAACTGGTATGCAGTTCCCACTGGCTGCACCCCCTCAGCGCCAAGAGCTACTGTCCTCACCCCAGTCCCCAGCACTCCCTCTGGGCAGGAGGCAGGGGCCACTGTCCACCCAAGGCCACTTAGTACCATCTCCTTGGCCCCGAGGGATCCATCTTTCCACTAGGTGCCTGGGCCTGGAGGAGCCTGCAAGATTCATCCAAACATCCTTCCCCATCTCAGGACCTGTTACCATCCAGGGGTCCAGTCGGACACCCCCACCCGCCCTTCTGTGCCGAGGCCCAGTGTGTCTGTGCAGAAGCAGCACAGCGCTGTTGGCTTTGTTGCTTGTCAGGCACGGCCTGGGCGGGGCTCTGTGGGCACTAACAGCGCGAATGAAATGCCAAGGGACTAGATTAGCAGGCTGGCACGATAGCCTTGCCCAGGCAAGCTAGAGGAAGGAGCAGGCCAGCTCCCAACGATGGCCCCTGCCTGCCCCAGAGCTGAGCTTCTGCCAGCCATTCTCTTCAGAACAGAGAGCTTGCGGGGGTCGCCCGTGCGCGTGCACACGCGTGGACTAGATCACGGGGCGTTGCCCGTGCACGTGCACACTGCGTGAGGACTAGATCTCGGGGCGTCACCCGTGCGTGTACACACTGTGTGGACTAGATCTCGGGGCGTCGCCTGTGCACATGCACACTGTGTGAGGATTAGATCTTGGAGCGTCACCCGTGCACGTGCACACTGTGTACTAGATCTTGGGGCGTCGCCCGTGCGCATGCACATTGTATGAGGATTAGATCTTGGGGCGTCGCCCGTGCGCGTGCACATTGTATGAGGATTAGATCTCGGGGCGTTGCCCATGTGCGTGCACACTGCGTGAGGACTAGATCTCGGGGCGTCGCCCGTGCGTGTGCACACTGCGTGAGGACTAGATCTCTAGATCTTGGGGCGTCGCCCGTGCGCGTGCACACTGCGTGAGGACTAGATCTCGGGGCGTCGCCCGTGCGCGTGCACACTGCGTGAGGACTAGATCTCGGGGCGTCGCCCGTGCGCGTGCACACTGCGTGAGGACTAGATCTCGGGGCATCGCCCGTGCGCGTGCACACTGCGTGAGGACTAGATCTCTAGATCTTGGGGCGTCGCCCGTGCACGTGCACACTGTGTGAGGACTAGATCTCGGGGCGTCGCCCGTGCGCGTGCACACTGCGTGAGGACTAGATCTCTAGATCTCGGGGCGTCGCCCGTGCGTGTGCACACTGTGTGAGGACTAGATCTCGGGGCGTCGCCCGTGCGTGTGCACACTGTGTGAGGACTAGATCTCGGGGCGTCACCCGTGCGTGTGCACACTGTGTGAGGACTAGATCTCGGGGCGTCGCCCGTGCGCGTGCACACCGTGTGGACTAGATCTCGGGGCGTCGCCTGTGCGCGTGCACACTGTGTGAGGACTAGATCTCGGGGCGTCGCCCGTGCGCGTGCACACTGTGTGAGGATTAGATCTCGGGGCGTCGCCCGTGGCGTGTACACTGCGTGTGGACTAGGTCACAGGGCGTCGCCTGTGCATGTGTACACTGTGTGGACCAGACGGGGCTGGGCCCTGGCTAGAGAGAAGCTGGGGAGGCTGGGATGCTCTCGCCGCCTCTCCACGGTGACTCACCTCTTTGTGTGGCTTGCTGCTCTCTCCAAGGCCACTTCCAAAGTCTCCGGACCCCTGTGAGGGGCAATGAAGGGGCGTGATCAGAGGCCTGGCATTGCGCCTGACAGCAAACAAGGCCGCCTCAGCCCCTGCTGGGTCAGCGGTCAGATCGCTGGGCAGGACTTCCAGGGAGTCTCTATAGAGGGCTGAGAATTGGGCCTGTGCGCCCTCTCCTGGGATGCCACCCTCTCCTGGGATGCCACCCTCTCCTGGGATGCCACCCTCTCCTGTGTCATGCCACCCTCTCCTGGGATGCCACCCTCTCCTGTGTCATGCCACCCTCTCCTGGGATGCCACCCTCTCCTGTGTCATGCCACCCTCTCCTGGGATGCCACCCTCTCCTGTGTCATGCCACCCTCTCCTGGGATGCCACCCTCTCCTGTGTCATGCCACCCTCTCCTGGGATGCCACCCTCTCCTGGGATGCCACCCTCTCCTGTGTCATGCCACCCTCTCCTGGGATGCCACCCTCTCCTGTGTCATGCCACCCTCTCCTGTGTCATGCCACCCTCTCCTGGGATGCCACCCTCTCCTGTGTCATGCCACCCTCTCCTGGGATGCCACCCTTGGGGCCTGGCCATGCAGGTGGGCAGGTGTCCCGAGCAGTCCAGGCTGGCATGGAGGAAATACATGGGGGCCTTAGGGTTGAATTCCGCCGGTCACCTGCCTGGGCGGCACACCTTGAACTCTGTTCCACCACGGCACGTGACCCAGTACGAACTTGGGGGAAAACACCCCTCGGGCCCATAGTATGAAGGTGGCCCATCTGGGGTGATTGGTATAGGGATCTGGCATGTGTGCGTGTAAGTAAGAGGGCACACTGTGCTGCCCACGGCGTGTGAGTGTGAGGCGGGCACACTGCGCTGCCCACAGCTGCCCACAGCCAGGCCTGGCTAAGAGGCACTGGTCACAGCAGCTATGCCATGGGGCCTTACTCGGCTTTTTCTCTTGTCCTGCCTGAGAGCTGGAAGGGAGTCGCCACTGGTTTCATGGGACGTGCAGACACAACGGATGGCACACCGACCGACATACAGAGCACAGCACACAGACACTCCTTGTAGACACCCACACTACGTGCAGCAGACACAGCACGCGCAGGGCACGCAGCATGACGCATGCGCCATCATCATGGCACACCAATAACAAGCAGACAAAACCCACACAGATGACACGGACACACACACGGACACACACGTACTCGTCACTAGTGACCGCAGACACCACACTGTTTCTGTGGGGAATGGTCACTGACATTCATACTTACCAGTTGTCTTTGATGGAAAGACAGGGCAGGGGAAGGTGTCTCACGTCAGAGTAGGGACACGTCACCCCAGGTTCCTGGCTGCCGCCTGCCATCTTGTGGCACTTCCCTCCTCTTCCCTCCCCCACATCCCTCTGGGACCCCAGGGCAGCCAACCCCGCCCCCAGTGGGAGGCACCCTGGGCTTCACTCACACTGTCCTCCTCGTCGTCCTCTTCATCCAGGCAGTGCACGGGGCTCACACGGGGGTCTTGGCGCACCCTCAGCTCCGAGATCATGCCCTGGACAGAGAAAAAGGTCACCAGGAGCTGTGGTCTGAAAGTGAAAGTCCCCAAGGCTTGCGGGTCGACACGCGGCCCCAGCTGGTGGCATGGCCCGGCAGGTGGCATGGCCCGGCAGGTGGCTTGGCCCGGCTGGTGGCATGGCCCGGCAGGTGGCTTGGCCCGGCTGGTGGCGCGGCCCCAGCTGGTGGTGCTGCCCCCTGAGGAGGCGGAGCCTTGGAGGATGCAGGGCAGCAGGGCACAGCTTGGCAGCTGCACCACTGGGGGCTGGCAGGGGAGGCGATGGCACTGCTGCTTGATTGCAAGCAGACGCATGTGAGACCAGCTGCCTCGTGCTCCTCCGCCTCCCTTCCCGCCGAGACGGGCTGTGTCTGCTCAGTGTGCGGCAGTCGGCCCTTCCTCTCTTTACCGTTGTTTGGGGAGATGGACAACTAACTAATCCCTTGGGTCTGGAGGCAGGTGGTCAGGCAGTGTCCCGCGCATGCCCGGCCAGCTCAGCCAGGTGCACTGAGCCCAGGAATTCAGCAGCACAGAGAGGTGGGGAGGCCCCCAGGTTCCCTTGGCCTTGGTCAGGAATGGGTGGTGAGGGCCCCAGGGGGCCCCAGGCACTCGAGCGGGTCTTGATGAGCTCTGTACTCAGCTACTGCCCAAGGCCAGGCTCCTGGGGACCAACCAACTGGGGCTGGCTTGGGCTGTTTCAGGACACACTTGATGGCGGTCCTGGCGCTGCCCGGCCATCAGGAACCACAAGTGTGGCCAGCGCTGCGCAGCTGTGTCACTCAGAGGAACAGATGTCTCTGCCCTCAGACTGCAGACGGAAGCAGGACAGCTCTGCCCTCAGACTGCAGACGGAAGCAGGACAGCTCTGCCCTCAGACTGCAGACGGAAGCAGGACAGCTCTGCCCTCAGACTGCAGACGGAAGCAGGACAGCTCTGCCCTCAGACTATAGATAGAAACATGGACCACTTTGCCCTCAGACTGTAGATGAAAGCAGGACAGCTCTGCCCTCAGATTGCTCTGCCCTCAGCTGAACCCAGAAGCCAGGACAGCGGACAACCAGCACTGCACACGCTCGTAACAAGCTGCTTGCCACCACGTCAATTCACTGGTGTGTGCTCAGCCTGGCTGCCACCAGGCCACGCTGGCCTCTAGATACTGGCTGGTCAGTGTGGAGCGCTGCCCAAGACCCCAGAGGTGAGGACAGAACTGCCCTACAGCAGTGATGGGAGGGGGCAGCATTGCCCTATAGCTCAAGCCTCGGGGCCTACAGAGAAGGGCACACAGGGGAGGCACTCTGCTGGGGCAAGCTGCCTGCTAGGGCAGCCCAAGGCCAGGGCACCCCCATACTGCAGACCCCAAAGTCAGGGAGCTGAGGGAGGCCTCCGTAGGCTTGGGTCGTGCTGCCTTTGACACCAGCTCTCTGGGTACCCTGGGCATGTGTCCCGTGACGCTGTGAAAGCTTCCAATAGAGTGGGCAGGGCTCCAGGTCTTTCTCACCTCGCCCTCCCGCCAACACGGAATGTGCAGGGCTTACTTCAGCTTCCCGGACCAGACTTTGTCAGTTCTGATGGGCATTCTGACAACTCCCGTGCCAGGAAGGCCCCGGTAAGGACGGGCAGCCTCTGTGAGAACCACAGCAAGCACCTCGCTCTCATTTGGTTGTCAGTCTATCGCCACACTAGGAAGTGAAAGATGTGCGGTTCCAACTTGACTCTGGATGTTGAAGCTTGAATTTCATATAATCTTCATATCCCAAAATATTCTTTGATTTTTCTTTTTTTATCATATTTATTTTTGCACGTGTGTGTGTGTGTGTGTGTGTGTGTGCACGCATCAGAGGACACTGTGTGCCTGTGGAGACCCAAGGGTGGCTTCAAGAATCACTCTGGCTTGCTTCCACCTCTTTTGCTTTGCTCTAGAATTTCCCAGGCTGTGCCTTGCAGGACCAGAAGACAGGCCACCACCATTTCCACCCGGCATTTCTAAGTGGGACCTAGTATCCAAACTCAGGAGCTCCTGCTTGTGAGGCAGAGGCTTAACCCCTGAGCCCTCTCCCCGGCCCTCTTTAGATGTTTTTTCTTGCCATTTAAAAATGTAATCGCCGCTCTGGCTTGTGGGCGCAATGGCTGCGCTGACAGCTGTGTGCACTCCGTGACCTGGCACGGCCCACGTCAGCTGGTCTCTCTGTCCCCACTAAGGGACTCTGACGGCCACAACCCTCATCCCCAGCTGGGCTCTTATTTCCTCTTATCCCAATGCTCAGCTCAGAAAAGCTCCTGGACACCCTCCAGGGCGTCAGACCAATCCCAGGCCAGCTCTAGGCAGGGACACTTGTGAAGTCCCCTGGATGCGAAGGTGAAGTGTGTGCATGAAGTCTGTTCGTATGTGTGGAGGCACAGTGTGTGGAGTTTGTGTGCGCGTACACGTGGCTATGAGAACGTGTGCATGTGCACGGGCGTGTGTCTCTGTAAACGTGTGCAAGCGCACGTATGAGCACCTTGGTCAGCTCTCGGAGGCGATGCGGAGCAAGGCGACTAATATCTAGGTGGGGAGAAGGAGGTGGTCTGGGAGACACCCTGACGTCACTATTCCAGCCAGGCAGACCTCGCTGGCCACAAGCCTTCTCTTTGCAAGTGTGCGTGGAAAGACTGGTTACAGAGGAGCAGTGGGGGGCAGCCTTGGAATTTTCCTAGCGCTGAGGAGGGTGTTTCAGCTCCGGGATGTTAGAAGACACTGCCTGACACAGTTACTTCAGCAACAATGCTGTGCCGTGGCAGAAACCCTGTTGTGTCAAGGCAGAAGTGGTGCATGCCATGGCAGAAGCAGTGGCATTTGTGGCAGGCCACTTCCTTCCCTGCTTTACTGTGGTACATTCCTGACCCCGGTTGGCCAAGTCAGGCATGAGTGCCCACCCCTACAGCCCCACACCATGACCTGGGCAGCGGATACACTTCGGGCACAGCCAGATGAGGACCACTGACAGCCAGGTGACACCTGGACATCTCGAGGGAGCCAGAGCTGGAGGCAGACCCTGAGCCTGGGCCTCGCTGTGTCCACTGGGTGGCCTGTGGTGGTCTCCGCTGGCTGGGAAGGACACGGTGTGTCACCTCAGAAGCGTCGCTGAGCTCCCATCCTCTGGTGAAGAGCATGATGGGATGTCAGCAGGGCCGCCACTGGCCACTGGCCAGTAGAGGGACCTCAACACGCTCCCTGTCTTGACCATTCTACATGGCCAGGCGGGGCGCCGGGCAGGCCTTCCACATCCCCTGCCATCAGCGTCCTCCCAAGACCCTACAACCCTGTGTCCTCAATGTGCAGGACAAGAGGAGTGGGATCCCCACGAAGCCTCGGGTCACAGAGACCACACGCAGTCCATCCTCGCAGCCCAAGGATCTCCACGTACCAGCGATCAAGAACCCAGGACCTGCCCAGGACCAGGAGGATAGCAGAGACGACACGAGCACAGGCTGGACTGGCCAGCACCAGATGATGTGCAGGTGTGCATGTGTGTGTATGCTTGTGAGTGTATGTTTATGTATGCATGTGTGTGTGTGATGCTAGTGTGTGTGCATGCACGTGTGTGTGCTTGTGAGTGTGTGTATGTATGCACGTGTGTATGTGATGCTAGTGTGTGTGCACGCACGTGTGTGTGCTTGTGAGTGTGTGCAGTGCAGATGAAGACACCGAGTCGGCACTGCACAGAACACTCGGGAGCCTGCACCACCAGGCACAGCTCTCACGCAGCGAGCACAGAGTTTCTGAGGGCTGGACGGGGCAGTTCTTGTCCGTCAGTAGCCAGGTCGCCACTTGGGGACGGCATGGACATCTCAGCTGGCCAGAGCAGCTGCGGCAGGGGTGGGTGCCAAAGAGTTGCCAAGTTTTGAGAATCCCCAGGCTGGGGGAAAGTTGGGGGTCAAATACTAGAAAATTGCTTCATAACAGGGTAATGCAGGCTTTGGGGGGCATTCTGGGTGATGTCAGCAGTGGAGGAGGGCTTGAGGGTCCCACACCGTCTCCCAAGGCTATGGGGCATCTGCAAGCGGAAGGAGCCAATGGAGGGCAAGAAAGTCCTGCATGTGCCCTGCGTCTGCCCTGCATCTGCCCTGCGTCTGCCCTGCATGTGCCCTGCGTCTGCCCTGCATGTGCCCTGCGTCTGTCCTGCATGTGCCCTGCGTCTGTCCTGCATGTGCCCTGCGTCTGCCCTGCATGTGCCCTGTGTCTGTCCTGGGTTTGTCCTGCGTCTGTCCTGTGTCTGTCCTGTATCTGTCCTGCATCTGCCTTGTGTCTGTCCTGGGTTTGCCCTGTGTCTGCTCTGTGTCTGTCCTGTATCTGTCCTGTGTCTGTCCTGCATCTGTCTTGCGTCTGTTCCTGCATCTGCCCTGCATGTGCCCTGCGTCTGTCCTGCATCTGCCCTGCATCTGCCTCGTGTTCCATCCTCACTGTCACTCCCAGTTGGCGTTCTCCCAACATTTAATGGGGGAGATGTCACTGTACAAAAGCCACAAGATCCACTGCAAATATTTGATAGACTTAGACCCAAACGTTATGAAATCTGGACCTTGGAAAGTGAGCAATTGCAAGCATTGTGAACCAGGGTCCTACAAAACCTCACAGACTCGAATGTCAGTCATGTGAAAGTGACTGGAACCTGCTGGCATCACCATGGAACATGGCCAGTCTACCCACCCAGAGCTGCTACAGTTGGGGCAGGGTGCCAGCCAGTGGACGCCAACATAAATCAGTACAGGGCCACCTGCTGGCCTGACAGTCTCTGTCCCACTCCCTAGGACCTCCGGAGTGAACCCTGCCCCATGCCACCTCCTTCTGCCTGGAAACCACCTGGCAGTGGAGTTTGGAAGAGCTGATGGGAGGAAACCTGCCCCCCTGCCCAGCTCAGCCTCCCTCCCCCACCTTCCCTCCCCGCCTCCCCTCCCCCACCCCTCTCCTGCCCAGGCTCAGCCTCCCTCCCTGCCTCCCCTCCCCCGCCTCCCCTCCCCCACCCCTCCTCCTCACCTCCCCCTCCCCTCCCCGCCCTCCCCGCGCCCGCCTCCCCTCCCCGACCTCCCCTCCCCTTGCCTCCCTCCCCCGCTCCCCTCCCTGCCTCCCTACCCTACCCTTCCTGCCCAGCTCAGCCTCCCTCCCCACCTTCCCTCCCCTGCCTCCCCTCCCCCACCCCTCCTGCCCAGGCTCAGCCTCCCCTACTTTCCTCATACCTCCTGTCCTGAACCCTGATCTCTGTCCTGGACCCCTGGCTTCTACTCTGGATCCCTGATTTCTGCCTTAGGCCCCCAACCTCTGCCCTGGGCCCCTGACCTCTCCTGGGGCCCCCAACCTCTCCGGGGGCCACAGACACCAGGAATGAGGGTGCTCATAGACACTTACCTGAATGAACAGAGGGCTGGAGTTGGACAGAAACTATGCCGAGGGGAGGAGCCTCAGAAAGACAAGGCCAGGCTAGTGGGGCTCGGTGGTGGCCGCGGGCCTAGCACGTGTGAAGCCCTAAGTCTGACCTTCTCCAGAACTGTCACATGAATATAAAGGGGGTGCACAAAGTAAAGCAAGAGAACTAGGAAAGCATGGGGGAACACCAACAGAAAGAATGAGGTCAAGGAGACCCGGAATGCAGAGGCCACAGAACAGAGTCTGCTGGACCAGCGGATGCTGTGGGAAGCACCTTGCCGCGTGCGCTCCTGACCAAGTCCACGAAAGGAGCGGACAGCACAAAGACAGGCACTGGGGTCCGAGGCACACCTGGCACTCCCTCAGCAGCGTGTGAGGGCAGGTGGCACCGAGTCCTTACCCACAGCCTCAGGAAGACCCAGCTGCCCCCAGCTGTGGCTCACTCGGCCAAGTGCCGCCAGCTGCATGGGATCCCTGCCCGAGAACATCAGTACCAAGTTCGCAGCCATCTCGCGTTAAACCCAGGTGTTCCTCCCTCTCCCCAGCTGCACCCGATACAAAACCATAGAGGAAATGTCGAGACTACGGGGCGGGCAGCGCAGGGCTGAAGGAGAGAAGCCGGGAGCCACGGCCCAGGGAGCCACGGCCCAGGGAGCCACGGCCCACGGGAGCCACGGCCCACAGGAGCCAACAGTCAGCCCTGAACCCTGGGCCTCCATCCTTCCACCACCACAGACTTTGTTGACTGAATGTTGTAGGTGTTTTCCCAGACCCGAGTTGGCCATATGACAGCTTTAAATGTGCCCAAAAGCCCAAAAAGGTGAAAAGACAAACCTGTGACACGCGCAGTCAAGGAGCCTTCAAATATAAAGAATTTGTGTAAATCATCCATGTCTGAACCCATCCCCCAAAAGTGCAAGAATGCACACAGTCACAAAAAAGAAGAGAAATACAAAAAGCCAATAGAAAGGTGAAAAATGAAAAGTTTCTCTGCACACACAGACCAAGAAGTGCAAATCAAAACAGCAAGATGTGGTTTGTCTCTAT
Organism: Typhlomys cinereus; assembly: GCA_023101885.1. Classification (NCBI taxonomy): domain Eukaryota; kingdom Metazoa; phylum Chordata; class Mammalia; order Rodentia; family Platacanthomyidae; genus Typhlomys; species Typhlomys cinereus. Next base: position 623,222 of record JALPQD010000321.1, read on the forward strand.
CTGACTGGCACCCCCGCTTTGCTAGCCTGGCAAGCCGAGCAGCAGGCCGCCTCACTGCACGGTGGGGTCCCCCGCTACACTTCAGCTGCTTCTCCATTAGCAGCTTCGGGGTCCACCACCCCCCATGCAGCTTTGCTGTGAATGCGAATGAGGCTGTGGGGCCAACCGCTCCAGCACGAGCTGCCCCTCCGTGCACTCCCTGAGGCTGGCTTTCCAGCAGTCGTGCTGGCGGACCAGAAGAACACTAAGGCTCGATGTCAAAGTGCTGGTGGCTCCTGAACCCTCAGGGCGAAAGTTCCCGCCAAGGAGGGAGGTCGGCACTCAGATCACGACGCCAGGACTAGGACCAACTTGAGACAAGCAGTCCTTGTGTGGGCCACAATCGCTGCCTGTGCCCTGGGGACCCGCACTTCCCGGCATACACAGGGCTCCCTGTCTGCGCCTGGCAGGGGCGTCCAGCTGCAGCCGGCTGGGCATCAGCATTCAGGAGCCGTGAGTCAGCGCCAGCGGAGGGCGCCCACGCACTGTTCCCAGGAGTGGGATTGCCGCGGGAGCTCCGGGAGGAACCCACCCAGCCGCACCCAGCTGGAGAACAGAGGCCCGGGAAGAGAGAGGCTCCCTAGGCGTGGGGATGAGCCCCTGCCCCAGGCTGCTGGAGCCGATCCCACAGGCCCGGGGCGGCTCCAGGCCCACGACTGATCCCACAGCGTGCTGTGGAGCTTCTGGGGTGCAGCCCACACGAGGGCCCCACTGCGAGGCTGAGAGTTGTTAGATACCGCCGAGGTTATGTGACTTTTCTAAAGCAAGGTCTGGTGTGTACCCCTCGCTGGCCTGAAACACCCTCCCACCTCCATCTGCCAGTGTCAGGGTCTCCGCATACACCAGGCTGGCTAGTGTCTTCACCAGGCCTCTGAGCTCTCGTTTTGCAGACTGAGAAGCTGGGCTGGATGGGGCCCTTACTCTCCCAGGCAAGATGGGGCCCTCACTCTCTCAGGCAAGATGGGGCCCTCACTCTCCCAGGCAAGACGGGGCCCTCACTCTCCCAGCCAAGACGGGACCCCTCACTCTCCCAGGCAAGACGGGGCCCTCACTCTCCCAGCTAACACGTGGTACCCCTGACTCACCCTGGGCCACAGCTCGAGCTTGGGAAGGGTCTCTGGACTGAGGCAGGGTGGGGCCAGATGGCCCCAAGCAGCCCCCCTGGGGACCTTGGGTCTCAGATCACGAAAACCTAAGCTACCAAGGGGTGCGAGAGCCAGAGCAGCCACCCTCCACAGCCAGAAGGGTGAGGACCACAGGCACACGCCAGAGGCCAGACTGGCCACCAACGCAGACGGCCTACTTGCTCCAGGCTGCAAACCAGCTGGAGGTGCCCCTGCCCATAGGTGCCGCCTGCAGCAAGACATACCTGGAACTTGTCGGGATCGGCTGCTCCCGCCTGGCCTACGAAAAGGCCAGAGCCGCGCTCCAGCTCCAGGCCCTGTGGGGACCGAGCAAACGGCATCCGCTGGAACTCCTCACAGTCCACATAGAGAGCCACGGAGCCACCGTCCACGCTGAGCGCCAAGTGTGTCCACTGGCCGACAAACCCAGGCAGGCGGAAGCTGGCCACCGTGTGGGTCTGACGGGCACCTGGCTCTGTGTAGAGCAGGGAGACGTTCTGGTGCCCGTCCTGCACCCCCGAGAGCTTCACGCCCAGGGAGACCACCGCCTGAGCTGCGTCCGTGATGGCGAACAGCACCCCGGCGCCCTCCGTGGCTGGCTGGACGTGGAACAGCAGGGAGAAGTCGCGGAAGAAGAGTCTGGGGAAGTGGTACTGGGCGCCTGGCCACTGCTGGAGTCCAGGCTGAAGACATAGGCCTGGCCCCACGTCAGGGTCGTCAGTCTGCGTGACCTGCCGGGGCAGCGGGTCCCCGAGGAGCTGCAGCAGTCCCACCTCCTCGGCGATGGTCTCTGCCAAGAGAAGGACAGTTAGGTGGCTTCACAGGGCCAGGCCAGGCCACGTGGCATCTTGGGAGGTGGAGGCCACACGAGGCACGGAGATGCAGCCACAAAGGACAGCCCCTCACAGCCCCTGACTGAGCATCACCCCTCAGCAGTGGCTCTCTCAGGCCACCAGGGGATACTCCAAGAGGGAGTGAAGGGGTAGAACCTAGAGTCCCCTACTTCTCTCACCCCTCATTTTGACCCCAAAGGGTGCAGCATAGTCAAGGAATAAAAACCTCTCCCTGCCACAGAGAGGAGGCCACCACAGGGAAGCTGCCCACATCTCAACCTGTTGCAGGAGCCAGCTGCAGACAGGCAAACCCGAGACAAGAACCAGCTTCCTAAACTGTGACCTGCACTGCGCCTTTGAAGCTGACATTCGGACACTGGAGTTTCACCCTATTTCCCCCAGGTCTATTGGGGTGCTAGCTGGGACATCTTACAGAGCATATAGATGGGGGAGGGGTCCTGCTTGTCTACTCTGCTCCCTGTAGAATGTACTGGCACCCACGCCGGGAAGGGTCACACAGCCCACGCCAACAGTCCTGTGCAGACTCCTGGAAACTTCTTCACTCGTGTCATTCCCAGCACCAGCCTAAGCTGGAAACAGCTGCGGGGGCCCATTGGCCTCAGCGCTCAAGTGACTTGGCACTATAGAGGGTGGGCGCTTGGGCAGTAGACACGCTAGGCTGTCTGTGAGCGCGACGGTGTGCAGGCCTTGGCTGTGGGGCGGTGCTGACAGTAAGAAACACTGAGCCCCACCTGCACAGAGGGCGGAGCCTCATCTGCAGAGGGAGGAGCCTCACCTGCAGAGAGAGGAGTCTCACCTGCACAGAGGGCAGAGCCTCACCTGCAGAGGGAGGAGTCTCACCTGCACAGAGGGCGGAGCCTCACCTGCAGAGGGAGGAGCCTCACCTACAGAGGGAGGAGCCTCACCTACAGAGGGAGGAGCCTCACCTGCAGAGGGCGGAGCCTCACCTGCAGAGGGAGGAGCCTCACCTGCACAGAGGGAGGAGCCTCACCTGCACAGAGGGCGGAGCCTCACCTGCACAGAGGGAGGAGCCTCACCTGCACAGAGGGAGGAGCCTCACCTGCACAGAGGGAGGAGCCTCACCTGCAGAGGGCGGAGCCTCACCTGCACAGAGGGAGGAGCCTCATCTGCACAGAGGGCGGAGCCTCACCTGCACAGAGGGAGGAGCCTCATCTGCAGAGGGAGGACTGGACACGGTGCTGGCCCAGCACAGGGCAGGACACAGCCTGGCCTTGTGTCTGCTGCCCCAAGACAGAGAGCAGAGGGACCAGTCAGCCGGCCCTGGAAGGCTGGTGGCCACAGCTGTGGCTGCCAAGATACGCCACTCTCCCCAGCAGTACTGGGACCCTGTGGTCACGGTCACGCCTCTGCCTGAGGGTTGGGAATGAGGCCGCTCAACCCTGTCCCTGGGATGCCACGAGGCCCTTGTGGCTCAACACACAGGACCCCACAGCTGCCAGCTTCCCAGGCTGGAAGGCGCCAACACGTTACACGGTGACTCTCGGGTCCTCAGACACCCAGTCTTTCCATGTCCTCTCTAGGAAAACCTTTTGGTTCTGTCCAGAGTCGCTGCCAAATGAAATGCCAAGGCCATGACATCACTGGCTCCAGTCTCTGGTTACGGGCACTGTTAGTACGCGAGGTCCACGCCTCCCACACTGAGAGCTGGTCTTGGATAGGAAGGCACAAGTCTGCACTACCCTGAGAGCTCAGAGGCCCCTTCAAAAGCTGAAGCCTCTAGTCACCCACAAGACCATCCACTATCCACAGAACCTGGTCCTGCCTGGTTGAAGCCCACCACCCCTTCAGTAAGCAGACACGGGTGGTTCTGGAAGCCTGAGTGACTTAACACATGACTCCTCCAATCACATGCAGGACCGATGCAGCAAGCATTGCCTCCACAGGTGCAATGGGGGCTCCGGAGGGACCAGCAGGAGGAACTGCCCTGTGCCAGCAGGCGCAGGCTGGTTGCTGTGCCCCACCAGGTGCAGGCTGGTCACTGTGCCCACGCCAGCATAGGCTGGTCTTGGTATAGGTGCCCCTCCCTGCTGGCCTCCAGCCCTGAGCCAGCCACTTCCTGGGCTGAAGGATGACCTTCACTGCCAACCTTACTGTGTGGTCTGGTTTGGGGGACCCTGAAGGACATCTGTGAGGTCTCAGCTTCCTCAATGGTTCAGTACAGCACCTGTCATCAGGAAAGACTCCTAATAGAATCTAACTAGGAGAACACCAACACCAGAGCAGGAGGGCGCACACCTGCACGCCTTTGTGTGCCCTGCACGCTGCTGCAGCCTTGCACACCTTTGTGTGCCCCTGCATGCTGCTGCAGCCCTGCATGTCTTTGTGTGCCCCTGCATGCTGCTGCAGCCCTGCACACCTTTGTGTGCCCCTGCATGCTGCTACATGCTCCTACACTGAGCCCGTGTGCCCCTGCATGCTGCTGCACTGAGCCCCTGTATGCCTCTGCACACTGCTGCATGCTCTTGCACCGAGCCCCTGCATACTGCTGCATGCTCCTGCACTGAGCCCTGCACGCTGCTGCATGCTCCCGCACCGAGCCCTGCACGCTGCTGCATGCTCCCGCACCGAGCCCTGCACGCTGCGGCATGCTCCCGCACCGAGCCCTGCACGCTGCGGCATGCTCCCGCACCGAGCCCTGCACGCTGCGGCATGCTCCCGCACCGAGCCCTGCACGCTGCGGCATGCTCCTGCACCGAGCCCTGCACGCTGCGGCATGCTCCTGCACCGAGCCCTGCACGCTGCGGCATGCTCCTGCACTGAGCCCTGCACGCTGCGGCATGCTCCTGCATTGAGCCCTGCACGCTGCGGCATGCTCCTGCATTGAGCCCCTGCACGCTGCGGCATGCTGCTGCACTGAGCCCCTGCACGCTGTGGCATGCTGCTGCACTGAGCCCCTCTGCACGCTGCGGCATGCTCCTGCATTGAGCCCTGCACGCTGCGGCATGCTGCTGCACTGAGCCCCTGCAGGCCCAACATAATCTGTCCTCCAGAAGAGTCCTCACCCAGGGCAGCATCCCCCTGGCTGAGGGAAGATTTCACTGAAGACAGTCAGCTTCCTGGTGCTGCTGCGCCCCCCTGACACCTGGATGCATGTGGCTGGGATGCTGCCTGGGGACTACACAGCCTCCAGCTTGTCCCACGTATCCTCCCAGGGCCCCAGGCACCTGTTCCTCCCCCCAGTCTCCTGCGAATTCGGGCTAGGGCTCCTGAGCTGCACCTGGTGTCCCCAATACCTAGGATGCCAGCTGTCAGGAAACTTCCAGACTCTGAGGGGAGTAGATCTGAGACATCCAACTACCAATCAAACCATTCCTGTGAAACTGCTAGGGAGACTGACTCCTAAACCAAACTTCCCCACAATTTAGAAGGAATTGTGGCAGTCCCCCTCCCCCAGAACCTGGACCTATTTCTCTCTCCCCACCTCCCCCACTCTCTGATACATACACACTCAAGATAGAAATAGAAATAAGCAGAACTGTCTGAACCACAACGGGCAAGGCCTGGGGCAGCTCAGGAGCGCCCTGGGGGGTTCTTCATGGCACCTGCCTGTGCTAGCTCAGCTCGCTGTACGAGGGTTCAGCTCGAATTCAGTGCTCTGGCACCATGTGCAGCCTCTCTGGACCCTCACGGACCTGAAAACCCACGGCCCACTCAGAACAGACGTCATGCTCGACTAAAAACTGCAAACCCCAAGGACAGCTGAGATAGCGTACCAGGGATCACATACTCTCCAGGGGAGACAGGGCAGAGACCTGGTCAGGCAAGACGTAGGGCAGGAAGGTAAACAGGCAACACAGCAAAGAATCTCACAAAAATAACGCTGCAAGGACGGGTTGCCAGTGGGCAAACAGACAGGGAGCATCGCCGCGCCGCAGCACACAGTCACCAGAGAGCATCGCCGCGTCGCAGCACACAGTCACCAGAGAGCATCGCCGCGCCGCAGCAAACAGTCACCAGAGAGCATCGCCATGCCGCAGCAAACAGACAAGGGAGCATCGCTGCGCCGCAGCAAACAGTCATAAGGGAGCATCGCCGCGCCGCAGCAAACAGTCACAAGAGAGCATCGCCGCGCCACAGCAGTCACAAGAGAGCATCGCCGCGCCGCAGCAAACAGTCAAGGGAGCATCACCGCGCCGCAGCAAACAGACAAGGGAGCATCGCCACGCCACAGCAGTCACCAGAGAGCATTGCCACGCCGCAGCAAACAGACACCAGGGAGCATCGCCACGCCGCAGCAAACAGACACCAGGGAGCATCGCCGCGCCGCAGCAAACAGACACCAGGGAGCATCGCCACGCCGCAGCAAACAGACAAGGGAGCATCGCCGCGCCGCAGCAAACAGTCACAAGAGAGCATCGCCACGCCGCAGCAAACAGTCACAAGGGAGCATCGCCGCGCCGCAGCAAACAGTCACAAGGGAGCATCGCCGCGCTGCAGCAAACAGGACAGAGTTCAAGCTGAACCCGGGGCGCAAAGGGACAACATGTTCTGACTGTACCGAGAGCTGCCCGGCCAGGTAACAGGATGTGGAGGAGTCTCTTCCAGGGCACCCCGAGGCCCACCTTTGCTGTCGTGAAAACGACAGGCTGGGGTGACGGAGGGGCTGGGGCCTGAGCTGAGCAGTGTTTGGACTCCCATAAAGCTGCTCTGTTACGCAGCAGCAATTACAGACAGGTGAGCTGAGGCCCGGCAGAAACCCAAACTCCGCACCAAAGGAGGAATACATAGAACAAACAACCCCAGGAGGGGAGGGTGCGCCTTTCCTGAAAGACAGCCCCCCTGAGCCCTGGGGTCCCACGCCGACCCCCTGGGAACATCCCAAACCCCACATGGTCAGCAGTCCGACAGCGCCCCACTGGGGTGATTCTGAGCATTAGCAGAGGAGAAGTTCACAGGCAGCAAGAAGAGAAAAACCTAGGGGCCCCTGAGCTCCCCGCCCTGCCGGAGCAGCAGTACCTCAGGGACCCAGATCAGATGCCGCTTGGGGAGCTGGGTCAGGCTCCAGGACACACGGGCAAAAGGATAACTTACGCATCATGGGATGAGGGCATCACAGCCACCAGAGACAGAAGCAGCAGATGCCAGAGGCATACAGGTGGGCAGAGATCTAGGGAGAGCACAGAGCCACAACGAAAGCAGGAGGGCCCCCCAGAGAGACGCAGGAGACCTGAGATGTGTCGCGAAGGGGACGTTCACACAGACAGAACCAGCGTGCGCATCCCGTGCACAGCCACGCAGGCATGTCTGTGGACCCCGTGGCAGAGGGATGTTCTCTCAAAATGTGCGCGCTGCAGTGAATGCTGCTTTGCAAGGCACGGGGCACCTACAGCACATCAGCCTGTGACGGGTCCACACACAGGAGAGTCTTCACCCGGGGGTCTCTGTGGTTGGCGCAGTGGGTTCCTGGCAGGAGACGCACCCTCGGGAATCGCCCTCCTGCCTTCCAGCTATTTGCCTGCCGTTTGAGCTAAAGATGCCTTAAGAGGATCTCGTGAGGGAAAAGCGACTTCCTGGGGAACGGCGAGCAGGGGGAGCGGGACAGGCCCTTCTGACCAGACAAGGGTGTGGCAGACCCCGTTAGATCCCTTCTGGGAATCTGGGAGTGTGGAAGGTCTGCGACTGCTGGGGGCTAGGGAGAATGGCACGGCTTACGGGGTTCCCTCTCATCACGCAGCTCCTGAACGCAGTGACCCTCCCTGCCTAGTTCCCTAAGCGTGTCTTCATGAACTGGCATCCATGCCACCTGTAAGTGTGGTGGGCAAAAGGGCAGCCCCACAAACACAGGCCCCAGGAAGTGGCTGCAGAACCATCAGTGACCTCAAGAAAGCAGACAGAAATGAACACCCCGGTCTTATGCCTCCCTCCCTATTACCGGGTACCCCAGGACATCTGGCATCCCTTTCTACCTCCCTCATCCCCTTTCGGAAGCCAAACATTAAAACCTGAAAGACAAAACTGAAGCAAGAGGGGAACTAGAAAATGATCCACAGCCCAGCGAGGGAAGCTCAGGAATCACCCTCGCCCCTCCCAACTGTCAGTCACCCACAGGGAGCACCCCCAAATAGATGTGGGGACGAGGAAGCTGCTGTCTTCACTGGAGTGGTCACCAGCCCAACACGGTGGTCGCACAGATGACCGTGGCTAAACTCAGTGGATCACAAAACAGAGACATAAATGTGGGAAAGAGACTGTAGGGAAGAGGGTGGGCAGGAGGGAGGGAGATGGGAGAGAGGTGGGGGCTGATCAGACGACATTGTATATTTACACGAAGTATCAAAGAGCAAATTTATCTAGTAATTAAAAAAACCTCCTGGCACACAAGGTCTCCTGCAAATCCTCAACAGAGTTCTCATCGGGAATGTGAGAGCCAGAGTGGGTCGACGCACTCAGGGTGCCAAAAGAAAAAGGAACCGTACAGTGACCCCCGGAACCCTGCAGGCCCCCACATTCCGCAGGCAAGGCAGCGGCTGTCACCAGGTCCTTCTGGAGAAAGCGCCAGGCTAGGTGTGCCGCCCACTGCCCGCAATCCAGCTACGCCTGCAATCCAGCGCTCTGGAAGCTAGAGCAGGAGGATCGCCTGTCTATGTAGCAGACTGCAGGTGAGGGCGGATACCTTGCTTCAAACAAGGGAAAAACAAAGCTCAGAGTCCTCAAGGTATTAGAAGCCACATGATCCTGCGCAGAAACAAAGACTCCAGGAAAGGAGGGTGCGAGTATAGAAGCTGATGTAACCAATTTGAAACACCACGTTTCCAATTTAAGGGGCTAATTTCTGCTTAAAAGATCATTATTAATCTCGAAAGCCTTACTGTGACTACGTTTTGCTTTCTTTAAAAATTTAAAGAAATTTCAAATGATTATTCATTTATATTTTGGGGTGCAGGATGTGGGGATCCACAGACAGCCACTACAGCTGTCACTTCTGATGTAAATGGGTAAACTCTCTAAACGCTGCCAGGGATTTAAAAGATGAACATCAAGACTTCTTAAATTTCCCCAAAACACGGGGACAGTAGAACTTTAGGGAACAGCAATCTCACACCATGCACACCTCGAAAATGCTGCAGATCTCATACCACGCACACCTCGAAAATGCTGCAGATCTCACACCACGCACACCTCGAAAATGCTGCAGATCTCATACCACGCACACCTCGAAAATGCTGCAGATCTCACACCACGCACACTTCAAAGATGCTTCAGATCCAAAGACACAAGCACGTTAGCATGAGGGGCCGTCCCATGCAGAGCGCATGCGGGATGGCTGCACTAACACCAGGAAGACTAACCCACGAAGTCTAAAAGGAGGAGCCACACGGTAGTAAAAGGCTCACACGGGAGGAAGGGCTGATGGTAACGGATGGCCCCGTTCATGACGCAAAGCGGGCAGACAGGCAGTTCCACAGTGGGAGGAGATTCACCAGCCACAGATAAGGCGACCCGCAACCAGACTGAAGTCACGGAGAGAAACGACTCCTGGAACAGCAGGCGTGCCCACGCCCCCGCCTCCGCCTCGCACACGCCCCCACCTCACACACGCCCCGCCTCGCACACGCCCCCGCCTCGCACACGCCCCCGCCTCGCACACGCCCCGCACGCCCCGCTCACACGCCCCGCCTCGCACACGCCCCCGCCTCGCACACGCCCCCGCCTCGCACACGCCCCTGCCTCACGCACATGTCAGGCCACCAATAAACCTCAACATGTTCTCCACGCACAGGCATTGCGGCAGACGTGGAAAACAAAACTTGAAAATTAACGAGTTATGGAATTTAAGCTTCACACTCCTGAAGCAGCCAGCGGATACAAGAATCAAGAGAAAGTACAGAAAACAGGAAAACACCGCATGCCCAAACTGACAGAGAAAAACAGCACCTTGAAGGGGCATACGCCACCGTCAACGGCTAGTGACAAGACAGGTCCAAGCTCAGATGAGCCGCCTAGACGAAGGAGGCAGACGCCACCCTAATTACCAGGAGGAAGAACAGAGGAGAAATCAATTAAACAGAGGACAGGGAAACTTCAGAGAAACGCAGGGAAACCCAGGTGGTTCTTCGGAAAGACCAGTGTGACTGGCAAACCTCGGGCCAAGCTCACCAAGGAAGAGGGGGCTGATGACAAGAGGACCGCAGTGAGCGAGCTCCGAAGTGGGGTGGGGTGGGCTGCAGACCAAAGAGCAACGGACCCCAGACTGGGCACGTGGATGGCAGGGATAATTTCTAGACACACGAAAGCAACCAAGAGTGAACCTCAAGGTGAGAGAATATTTGAACAGATCCTGAGGCAGAGGGGAGATGGATGATGATGATGATGATGATGATGATAAATCTTCCAGCAAAGGAAACTTTGATGGCTTGGCTGCTGAGGTCTGCCAAGCATTTAAAGAGCAAAATCAAGGCTTCTTAAACTTTCCCCAAAGCACTGAAGAGAGGAGGACACATCCCATCGTGAGGTCAGCATGCTGGTTCCGAACAGACGAGGACACCAAAGGCCAGTGTTGCTTGACACAGATAGAGATTCTCAGCAACCTGCCAGCAAATCCTGTTGCTGTCTTCTTTCTTTTCTTGTATGCGTGTGTACATGTGTGTACGTGTATGTGCATCTGCACATGTGTGCAAGAGGACACATGAGTGTCATCCTTACTGCTTTTCTCTGGGGTTTTCCAGGTCCAGAATTACAGGCCACCAGCATTATCCACCTGACGCTTTCAGCATGGGGTCTAAACCTGAGCCCCGGCATATCCACCTGACACTTTCAGCATGGGGTCTAAACCTGAGCCCCAGCATATCCACCTGACACTTTCAGCATGGGGTCTAAACCTGAGCCCCAGCATATCCACCTGACACTTTCAGCATGGGGTCTAAACCTGAGCCCCAGCATATCCACCTGACACTTTCAGCATGGGGTCTAAACCTGAGCCCCAGCATATCCACCTGACACTTTCAGCATGGGGTCTAAACCCGAGCCCCAGCATATCCACCTGATACTTTCAGCATAGGGTCTAAACCTGAGCCCCAGCATATCCACCTGACACTTTCAGCATGGGGTCTAAACCTGAGCCCCAGCATATCTACCTGACACTTTCAGCATGGGGTCTAAACCCGAGCCCTTTTGCGTACCCGAGCCATTTCCCCGGCCCTCTGTCTCATTCATTTACCTGCGACAGGAGTGTGAGGAGAGCAGGTCACGGTGTGTGGTGGCGCCTGAGTGCAAGTCAGAGGACAATGTTGGGGAGTCAGCTCTGGCCTTCCACCACGTGGGCTTCTGGACGCAAACCCAGGTCACCAGGTTTGTGAGCAGGTGCCTTACGGATGTCTCCCCACCCCGCCTTCCATCACCTGAAAGGACTGCGCCCCACACAGAGACCAATGAGTGTCAGTCGGAATGGCCACACGAACGCATCAACAGGTGCAGGAAAGGAGGGACACAACTCGAGCTCCTTCATGATGTGAGCTGGGAGCAGAAGCAGAGCACCCCAGGCCCACACGTCTAGAACCGCCCTACGCCACCCCACCCCCAGGCCACCAGCCACCAGCCACCCCACCCCCAGGCCACCAGTCACAAGCCACCCCACCCCCAGGCCACCAGCCACCCCATCCCCAGGCCACCAGCCACCCCACCCCCAGGCCACAGCCACCCCACCCCCAGGCCACCAGCCACAAGCCACCCCACCCCCAGGTCACCAGCCACCCCACCCCCAGGTCACAAGCCACCCCACCCCCAGGCCACCAGTCACAAGCCACACCAACCCACCTCCAGGTCACTTGCCACGAACCACACCCATCCCACCTTGTGCTGGCGCCAACTCTGGGGATATCAGGGTATCATTCACTTTTCCGAAGTAAAATGGCTATGTCCAAAGGTGCTATGATCTACACGCTGTATCAATTCATCAAAAAGCAAATACGGCAGATTTGACCATGAAACAGGCTTATCGACATCATATTTAATGGATTAACTGACTTTTCTATGAGTTAAGTGTGAATCTTCAAAGTAAAAACTAATTCATGTTTGAAGCCATGCAAAGTTGCCAAGGACAATGAAATTTTGTGCATTTTAATATATTGGCTAAACACAGTACCTGTAAAGAGAAAAAAATTCTTTTCCAATTTGGTATGAAAATCTGAAAACAGATTTGAAGATTTCCAAGAGAAAAAAAAAAGTGATTTTTGGTATACCTGTGACACCATTTTCAACTGACAGAAATATGTAATTTCCAAATGAATGCACACAGTTGCACCTGACACTCAATTAAGAATAATCTAATCACAGGCTGGGGAGATGATTCAGGGGTTAAGGCTCTGCCTCGAAAACAGAAGGTCCTGAGTTCAAATCCTAGGTCCCACCTAAAAATGCAGGTGGAAATGGCAGCAGCTTGCATTTCTGGCCCTAGTGGGCAGAACCTGGGAAATTCCAGAGCAAAGCAAAAAAGAGGTAGAAGCAATCCAGGATGAACCCCAAAGTCACCCTTGGTCCTCCACAAGGACACGGAGTGTCCTCACCTCTCTCATACACACACACACACACACACACACACACACACACACACACACCAAATAAACAATAAACAGATAAGTAAATAAAAAAGAATAATCTATCAGGTAGAAGAGATGGCTCAGGGGTCGCTTGGGCCTCACAGGCACACACAGTGCCACCTATACACAGACACATACATTTAAAAACAAACAAACAAGAAAAGATAATCACATCTCTTTACCAGACTCTCAGCAGAGAATCGTCCCAGAGGTAAATAAATGTCCCTTGTTCACAGTTACGACTCAGCCAACACATCGCTTTTTCTCAGCTCGCACATGCTAAAATTAGTGCCACGGTATCAGACGGACAAGCTGAGACTCGGCCTCGTCCACTGCAACACATGGCAACACATTCGTTTTTCAGATACGATGTCAAATATTCCACCGGCTTGATACTGCCCTGGGGGCTGGGGAAGGTGTGGGGAGTGTGCGTAGGCGTGTGTAGGTACAGAAGAGGGCACTCACCTGTGTGTGCCTGTGCAGGCCCAAGAGTGACTTCTGGGGTCATCCTAGATTGCGCTACCTCCTGATTGCTTTGCTCCGGGGTTTCCCTGGCTCTGCCTTCCAGGACTGAATGACAGGCCACCACCATTCCCACCCAGCGTTTTTACAGGGGATCTGGGATCTGAATTCAGGTTCTTTTGTTTGCAAGACAAAAGTTTAGCCCTTGAGCCACCTTGTCACCTCCCCCTTATAAATTTTTATAATGGAAAAAATTTTAAAACTCATCGGAGTTTTGCTACTTATTTATTAATGATGGCAAACGAGTCTACTGGACAATTTTGAACGAGTCCAACAAGATGCTGCACATTAGGGTCACTACCTAAGGACTTTTTGCTTCTCTACAAAGGTGATAGTGTGAAAATTACGCACAGGCCCTTGTCTGCTCACCAGCTTTTGCAAATGCCTGTGTATTTAACGTGTGGCCGAGACAGCTCTCCTTGGCCCAATGTGGCCGGAGCAGCCAAAGGTGAGGCCCCTAGCCATAAACAAAGGACAAACTGGGCTTCATGAAATACAAAAAAAAAACAAACAAAAAAAAACCCACAGCGGAAGATGATGTGACTAGAGTAAAGGTGCCGCTGAGGGGGCGTCCGCTCGCCACAAGCTCCACGGTCACCCTCGTCCACTGCACTGGACCACTGGGCCACCTCTGTGCTGTGCTCGCCACAGAAGCCTAAGTGGGGCAGTCAGCTCTAGGTGAGTCTTGAAGATTGCCTATGCATCATCGAGAAGCCAGACCTGTAGGAGATGGCTAACTGCATGATCGACAAGGGAGGAACACCCAGCCCCCAATCATGGAACCGTCCTGTGGGCAGAGAGGGAGTTGAACTGGCAGATTGGCAAGAAAGTCTGCCCCCCCTTGGGCATTTCTGCGGATACGGAGTGGCCAGTTCCCCCGGCCCCTGCTGGTAATGCTGCCATAGAGGAATGAAACCTGAATCACAAGCTGGATAAAGAGCTCCTTGTTCCCATAAATTGTCTGAGCTGTGTATTTATTACAATGATGGGAATATGAAACAAAGACCCTCACTCGATGTGGGCAGCCCCCCTCCTGTGAGCGGCGGTCTTGACTGAAGAAGGAAACCAAACTAAGCATCAGAATTCATTTCTCTGCCCGACAGGAGCCCAGTGTGACCAGCCTCTACACATTCAGGCCGGAACCACTCCGATCCGACGCAGCAAAGAGTAAGACCAGCCCGAGGAAGAGGTCGGCGCCCCAGGTTTACTGTGGCCTTCAGGACAGCAGGACACGGTCCACTGGGGGTTCAAGGAGAGGTGGTGTGCAGACACAAGGCGGCACTGAGCCCCGGCAACGAAGGATCGCCAGCCTGCCCACCGGGAAGAACCTGAAATTACACTGACTGAAACACGCTGGGCACCAGCTGCGCAGACGGCGTCATCTCACTGGTGGAATCTCAAGCTAAGCAAGAAGTGAAGCGCAAGGGCGGGCGCCTGGCCGGGGAGACATTACTTGAAAGTTGAACAGCTCTGGGTCTGTGCTGAGTGAGTTCTACAGATCTTGGTGTGCAGCTCAGAGATCAAGCACTTCCCTAGCACATGTGAAGAAGCCCTGGGTTCAAGTCCCACCACATAAAGAGCCTGCCTGCTCAGAGAAGAGACCTCAAATGTCTCTCCACTGAGACAGTGCAGTGACGGGTGCTCCGCGTCACTCAAAGGTGGGCAGCACTTCATGGAGGATCTGCGGAAGTCAGAGCACCACATGCCCGAAACACACACTGGGCTCCACAGAACGGCTCGGGGGTCCTGACCTGCGCGCCTCATGAGCTGGCTCTGCAATGGAGCTAGAATGTCTGGGGGACGGGATGCGTGGGCAGCTCAGCCAGGGTCATGCGCAAGATGTTTATTTACAGGTTGCCAGGAGTGAGCGATAAGCATTTAGGTATTTTTCCATGGAGGGGTCTTGTCTCCAGGAGTCAAAGTTAAACAGAAACCTCGAGTTAACTGAAGCGTTCCAAAGAACAGCATTTCTCAGCCCCGCACCTGA
Source organism: Typhlomys cinereus (assembly GCA_023101885.1). NCBI lineage: Eukaryota > Metazoa > Chordata > Mammalia > Rodentia > Platacanthomyidae > Typhlomys > Typhlomys cinereus. The sequence continues at coordinate 638,304 of JALPQD010000321.1, forward strand.
TGAAGGACCGAATGTGAACCGCGGTGTGAGGAGCAGCAGCTCGCGGGGGTCCCGGAGGGAGGGAGCATCTGTGGGAGCAATGCGCATGCCAGAGAAGCAGAGTGCCCCCTCAGCCCTGCCATGTTCCGTGGGTGCCGCGTGCCCAGAGGCCCGGGGAGGCTCAGCGACCCGTGTGTGACTGCGGAAAGCAAAGGGAGACTCGGGGTTCTTCCCTTCCAGGTCTTGCTCTCTGCTGCCGCCACACCACACCTCCGGGTCCCCACGGCCCCTTGACCCAAGCTCTGCGTCAAGCCACAGGTCATCGGGTGCAAAAGTACGTTTCAGAGGTGGGGAGCAGACAGGTTACGGCCCTGGATGGCGCCACCCTTCCTGCCATCCCTGTCCCGTGCCTCCGAGGGGCAAGGCCACACACAGGAGACCACCCCTTAGGGAGCCCCAGCTGCATGTTGACCACCAGTGCCGTGACTCAGGGGCTCCCAGGGGAGACCTTCTCCTTCCAGCCGCCTCCCCACACCCCAGCGCTGTGCTGCACTGCTCTCCACACACTCTGGTGCCACCCCTCACTCATGATCTCCCCAGGGAGTCTGAGAAGAGGCATGGGGAGAAAGGCTGCAAACCTTGGTGGCAATGCCAGTGCCGAGGCCTGCAGGAGCTGCGCGGGCCCAGGTGTGCAGCAGTACACGCGGGCATTAGGTGTGCAGGCCCAGGTGTGCAGGGTACACGCGGGCGTTAGGTGTGCAGGCCCAGGTGTGCAGGGTACACGCGGGCGTTAGGTGTGCAGGCCCAGGTGTGCAGGGTACACGCGGGCGTTAGGTGTGCAGGCCCAGGTGTGCAGCAGTACACGCGGGCATTAGGTGTGCAGGATCAGGTGTGCAGGGTACACGCGGGTGTTAGGTGTGCAGGCCCAGGTGTGCAGGGTACACGCGGGCATTAGGTGTGCAGGATCAGGTGTGCAGGGTACACGCGAGCGTTAGGTGTGCAGGCCCAGGTGTGCAGCAGTACACGCGGGCATTAGGTGTGCAGGATCAGGTGTGCAGGGTACACGCGAGCGTTAGGTGTGCAGGATCAGGTGTGCAGGGTACACGTGAGCGTTAGGTGTGCAGGATCAGGTGTGCAGGGTACACGTGAGCGTTAGGTGTGCAGGATCAGGTGTGCAGGGTACACGCGGGCGTTAGGTGTGCAGGCCCAGGTGTGCAGCAGTACACGCGGGCGTTAGGTGCGCAGGCCCAGGTGTGCAGGGTACACGCGGGCGTTAGGTGTGCAGGATCAGGTGTGCAGGGTACACGTGAGCGTTAGGTGTGCAGGCCCAGGTGTGCAGGGTACACGCGGGCGTTAGGTGTGCAGGCCCAGGTGTGCAGCAGTACACGCGGGCGTTAGGTGCGCAGGCCCAGGTGTGCAGGGTACACGCGGGCGTTAGGTGTGCAGGATCAGGTATGCAGGGTACACGCGGGCGTTAGGTGTGCAGGATCAGGTGTGCAGGGTACACGCGGGCGTTAGGTGTGCAGGGCCAGAGGCTGCTGCAGGACTGATCACACCACATCCCAGCCTGGATGTGGGAAGCGTGGCAGGGTTGACTTTACTGTGAGAAATGGGGGGACCATCAAGAATCTGCCCAGGTTGGAGGAGGTGGTGCATATACCTTGTAGGAATTCATTCTCCCAAAACCTCACACCTGGCGGTAAGTCAAGAACTTCCCTGTCCCTCCGTGGTTCGTATCACAGGGCTGGGAGCAGAGCCTGGTACCCCGTTTCCCAACTCCATCTCTGGAAACAATAAGTGGGGGGTAGGGCTGAGCCTCCTTCACCTTTCCTGTCCCACCAGGACCTCCTGTTACAGATACCTCCACCTTGGGTCCCAGCATAGCCATCCACTCCAAAGCCTGAAGGACGCTTTGTCCAGCATTGGTGTGTGGGGTGAGGGGTGTGTGGCCCGCCTACCCCTGGGGTGATCTGAAGGGCATCCCCCCTCTTCTGGACCCCTGCCCACCCAACCAGGGAGGCCGTATGCCCTGGACGGGTGAGCGTGCGTACACACAGGCGGCTGGGCGTGGGGCCTTTCCTCTGGGCTGCCTGGTACCGGCCACTTGGCCAGGCCGGTTGGGCTGCAGGGGAACTTCCCACAGCGAGGTTTGTGACGGAGAACAGGGGTAGAACAGCTGGAATGTGGCAGGTCATATCACTGTGCCATGCCTCGGTTTCCCAGTGTGACTGAGGGGGTCTCCGGCCAACTCAGAACCAGAGTGAGGAGTGACCACAGCAAAACTCTCAGGGAGCGCCTGGGGCAGGTGACGCCCATCACACCTGCCACCACGAACCATGGGCCCCTCCCCGCCCTGAGCACACAGCCGGGCGTCTCCCCCGCGTCACTACCAGGCGCCACGAGGCACGAGCAGCGACCATGCATCGGCCACGGTTTGGCTCATCTGGCGAGGCAAAAAGGAAAAGGGAAGCCTGCGGGCGGCTGGTTACCTGCGGCTGGCCCAATGAACACACAGCCGCCACCCTCCTGGGCAGGGAGCGAGGCGCAGGGGACGGGCAGCGGGTCCCCGTTCAGGTAGCTCCAGCACTCGTCCTCCAAGGCCTCGCAGAACTGGCGACAAGGTGGCAGAGCAGGTGGTGGGCCAGGGCCGCAAGGGGGTGCCAGCAGCAGGCAGAAGAACCAGGCAAGGAAGGGGTGGCAATGCGTCTGCAGGAGGCCCCCCCACGCCCTCGCGGCGGCCTCCACCTGCCCGCCACTCTCATGGTGGAGGCGATTGGGCAGCCAGGAGTGCCTGATGCCCAGGTGGCCGCAGACGGTCAGGGAGGGCGGCAAGGGCAGGCAGCGGCCAGCAGGGGGCCGGGGTCGGGTCCCAAACACCGCAGAGTCAGAGTCGTTAGAAAGCCCCCCAGAGGTGGCTGGATGGGGGATCCATGCCCCAGGGAGCCCAGGGAAAGCTGCGGCGGCAGCTACTGGGTGAGAGAGGTGAGCCGAGGGACCAGAAGCGGGTACAGACCGAGAACCCTGCGCGCCCAAGAGACCCGTCACCGGGGGAAGCAGGAGAGGCGAGCGCTGGCGGGTATCCGCGTGGATGTCGGGGTGGCGGTGCTGCTGGCTGAGACCGGCTCCCATGGGCAAGCGTCCTTCCAGCTGCTGGGACTGCCTGGGGGGACGGTCGGCCCCCCCAGGGAGCCGCCGTGTGGGATGCAGAGGAAGGAGAAGCTCTACCTGGGGATGCTGGTGGCACTGTGGGTCCCCTCGGAGGTGCGGGGCGCTGGCCCAGGGAGGGTGCAGCCAAGGTGCTGACCTCCGTTGTCCACGCTGCTGGAGAGCTGGGAGCCCCGCTACTGGTCCAGAGGCCCTCGCTGCGGTGGGGGGCTGTGGGGGTTGAGGAGGCGGGGGCCTCCCCGGGAGCGCCCTGGGTGGCGGAGTCGTTATCCCACAGCTGCACGAAGCTCCGGATGCCCTGCGCCACGTTCAGGATCTTGGCTCCAACGCCGGCGATGTTCTCCTCCTTCTCCTTCGTGTCTGGGCTCGCAGCAGAGGCGGCGGGAGCCGGGGAGACGCTGGGGGGCGCGGGGGCCTCCCTCCCGCCTGCTTCCCGGTCTTCGGAGAGCCGGCCGAGGCCGGCAGGGGTGCTCCGTGGCTCCCCGGGGCCATCCTGGGGGCCCACGTGCGTGGCGGGGCGCTCCGGGGGCCGCAGGGGCGGGCTGCTCGGGGGCTCGGAAGGCTGCGTGGTGGGGGGGTCGACGAGGCTGGCGGACCACAGCCAGTCCAGGGTCAGCAGGTCAGACCCGGCCAGCACAGGGCAGCAGGTGAGCAGCAGCAGCAGGCGGAAGCGGCCGCTGGGGTCGGGAGCCATCGGGGCTGTGCCGCCGCCGCCGCCGGAGCCCGGGCGGCTGCTGAGGTCCCGGGGCGTGGCCTGAGGTCCCGGGGCGTGACCTGAGGTCCGGGGGCGGGGCCTGAGGTCTCGGGGGCGGGGCCTGCGCCGCCCGCCCTCCCTCATTCCAGGCTCGCTCCTCTCCTCGGAGCTTTTTTACAGGGCAGAAGCAAAAGTCCCAACAAGCCTGGGAATCAAGGTGACCCATCAACCGGCACCTTTGAATTCCACTGAATGCCCCCCTTCCCACGCCTCCAAGAGCAGCGGCGGGACCCCAGCTCGCTCTGCTCCCGAGCTTCTGGGTCTCTCTGCCCCAGTGTGTGTGGGCGTAGGGGCTTGGCCAGAGCGCCCACTCCCTCCATGGAAGGAACCCCGAGGTCTTGGCTTCTAGCCACTGCTCTGTGGTAAAATCGGAACTTAAAATATGTTGAGCCTGTTGCACTTACAACTGTCAAAACTGCTGCTTCCAAGACAGGAAACATGGAGAGTAGGGCGCAGCCTGGCCGCCTGCTGGGACCCCAGCCGTGGATCTGGCCCCCCGTTCCGGTCCGCAGCGCCTGGATGGACACACGCCTCGCCTCTCTCCTTCACTGCACATCTGCACCACGACCCATTCACAGGGCTCTCTGCGGCCACCAGCCCCACACCGGCGTCTAGGGCTGTCGCCAGCTGCAGGTCCTGAGGCGGCTCAGAACTAATTTCTGGAAGTTGCGGGAAACTGAGGAAACGGAACCACCCCTGGGGGTTAAGATGAAGGTCAAGGGAAATTCCCAGGGTCGACTGGCTCAGAGTACCATGGCGATAGGTTCCTACCTCCCCCTCCACAGAACACAGCTGACTGCTCAGAGGTCTGTGGGGACACTCTGCTTAGCCCAAATTCTTCAAGTGGCGCTGGAGAGAGACCTGCCTACCATTTGCATGCAGTCCAGAGGCTAGGAGGAACCTAGGTGCCCAGCGTGCCCAGCTCCGCCGCCTCGTGCCTGCGGAGAGCCTCACCCCGGGAGAGGCCTGACCGGCCGTGCTCGGGCAGGTGCTGTGATGGCCCGTCTCCAGCTGGCTGCTTCTCGCCCTGCTGCCCCTTCCCTTCACACTGCTCCAGATGAAGCCTGAGCAGTGAGATGGGCCCCTCCACCGCGGGCCTGCCCGGCTCACAGCACACAAGCACCATGTCGACCTTCATCACGACGGCCTCTTCCTCCTCCCAACTCCCCGGAGGCCAGGGTGCTTCTGCACCACCCACTTCAAAGATGAGCTTGGATGGCACTGGGCCAGCAATGTGGACCCTGTCCCCGTGCTCACTTGCCTGACGGTGTCCTAGGCAGCAGGATGAACGCAAGGTGAGATGCCTGCATGGCCCCGGGCGCATGCCCCACTGGCCCCGCTAGCCCCAACACCAGACAATCAGACTGGGGGTGACCCCAAGCTGTGGGCTGTGGACTGTGAGATCTATACAGCCCAGGGCTCTGCAAAGAAGGGCCCAGGCCACAGGGTTGGTGGGGTGCTGAGCCCCTGATAAGGGCCAGGCCCCTCTTCCACCCCAGCTCAACACCAAGAACTCGGGCCACAGGGCAGAAGAGTCAGGAACTTCAGGTTCGGTAGAGACCCCAAGAGCCCAGAACATCCCAGTGAGAACAAAGACGTTAACGTAGAATGGTTGGCGGCAGGGAGGCGGCAAGGGTGACCTCGGGTGAGCTCTGGGGGAGCGGCACTGCCCGGGCCGGCCACTCACAGAGAGGCCCACCTGATAGACAGCAGCCTGCGCCCCCCAACTGGACTCCCACAGCACGGGACCCCGCCCGTGCTTGCCGGCTACCAGCCGCCAGCCTGGGCAGCACGGGAAGCGCTCACAGCAGCCCTGTGCTTGGCATCGTGCTATGGGGCCGTGAACCTGAGCTCCTTCCTCAGTTTCCCCAGAGGCGCGAGGCTCTGTCTGGGTGAGAAGAGACTCGTTCTCCCATCTGCAAACCCACAACCCCACGCGGCCAAGCCTGACTGAGCCACCACAGCTGGCCAGCCATGGTGCCCAGGGAGCCCACGCACGCGCGGCCTCAGCTCGTGCCACAGGGCAAAAAGTCCGAGCACAGAGAGGCCTGGCTCCAAGGACAGTAGAAGCATGATTCCTGGGAGCCTGTGTTCATATACCCGCTCATACACACCACATGCATCCATGTGCACCCACCCAGACACGCGCGCACACACACGTATGCATGCGCACACACAGCTTTACCACCATAAGCCATACTGTGTTCCATCCACACCTTGTGGCCAGCAGACACGCTGTGTCCATCCACACCCTGTGGCCAGCAGACACGCTGTGTCCATCCACATCTTGTGGCCATCCACATCCTGTGGCCAGCAGACACGCTGTGTCCATCCACACCCTGTGGCCAGCAGACACGCTGTGTCCATCCACACCCTGTGGCCAGCAGTCCTGTCCCTTCTACCAAGTCCCCTGGCCCTGTTTTCCACAGACAGTGTCCAGGGCTGCTGCCATCCTCCCCAGGGCTGGGTGTGGCTGTTGGGCTGCCACTGTGATGACAGCCGTGAAGATCTGTCCCCAACTGTCCCCAGCTCAAATGCAGGGAGTCATCGATCGATGGCTGGCCAAAGGGCAGGGCTATGTTGTTTGGGATCAGAAATCGACTTCAACAGCTGAACACAAAGTTCCTCCGCTGGGGCGGGGGTGGGGGACAGCCATATGCAAACATCTGTGCCTCTGTGTGGGCCGGATCCCCAAGTTAATCCCCACAGTGTCCATGACACTCACAACTCTTAGAAATGCCCCGGAGCAGTCTGCCTGAGAAGTCACTGATGCGATTTTATGCCTCAAACAGTCTCCAGGAAGGCCCCTCCCTGCCAGAGCTGGCAGCAGGGACTCTGGGCTGGGGAGGCGTCCCCCGTGGTTACTCTGGGTTTGCTCACTGGCCAGGCTGTCGATACATGTGTGAGAGAAAGAAAGAGGTGTCTGCTCCATGGTGTGCATGCGGAGGTCAAAGGGCAGCTTCCAGAAGCCAATCCTCCCCGTGAGCTTCGGGCCTCTAGCTGCCTGCGCCTGGAACAGGGACTCCGTCCTCAGGCAGAGGCCCCCTGAACAGGAGTGCTCCCCCCTGAGCAGGAGTGCTCGCCCCTGAGCAGGAGTGCTCCCCCTGAACAGGAGTGCTCCCCCCTGAGCAGAAGTGCTCACAGTGAGCAGGAGTGCTCCCCCCTGAGCAGGAGTGCTCCCCCTGAACAGGAGTGCTCCCCCCTGAGCAGGAGTGCTCACAGTGAGCAGGAGTGCTCGCCCCTGAACAGGAGTGCTCCCCCTGAGCAGGAGTGCTCCCCCTGAGCAGGAGTGCTCCCCCTGAACAGGAGTGCTCCCCCTGAGCAGGAGTGCTCCCCCTGAGCAGGAGTGCTCCCCCTGAGCAGGAGTGCTCCCCCTGAGCAGGAGTGCTCGCCCCTGAGCAGGAGTGCTCCCCCTGAGCAGGAGTGCTCGCCCCTGAGCAGGAGTGCTCCCCCTGAGCAGGAGTGCTCGCCCCTGAGCAGGAGTGCTCCCCCTGAACAGGAGTGCTCCCCCCTGAACAGGAGTGCTCACAGTGAGCAGGAGTGCTCCCCCTGAGCAGGAGTGCTCCCCCTGAACAGGAGTGCTCGCCCCTGAACAGGAGTGCTCCCCCTGAGCAGGAGTGCTCCCCCCTGAGCAGGAGTGCTCCCCCTGAACAGGAGTGCTCCCCCCTGAGCAGGAGTGCTCCCCCCTGAGCAGGAGTGCTCCCCCCTGAGCAGGAGTGCTCCCCCTGAGCAGGAGTGCTCCCCCCTGAACAGGAGTGCTCGCCCCTGAACAGGAGTGCTCGCCCCTGAGCAGGAGTGCTCCCCCTGAGCAGGAGTGCTCCCCCCTGAGCAGGAGTGCTCCCCCCTGAGCAGGAGTGCTCCCCCTGAGCAGGAGTGCTCACCCTGCACTCGCCACTCGCCCCGCTCGGTGCTCCCCAGGCCTCACGCTCAGCTTCTGAGACTGCTGCGGACGGATCCACGGCTCAGGTCTCAGGCCCTAGAGCCTGGCATGACTCAGGCGTACACACACTCACACACACGTCCACACATACCGATGCATGCCTGTGTAACTCCTCTCTCATGCACGTGGACACACTCCCACACAGGCCTGTCCACTCTCATACACACACATGAATGTTCACTTGCACACGTTTACACACATGCACATGTGCATTCCCACACGCTCACGGGAACACCGTGTGCCGGGGCGCAGGTCCTGGCTGCACCTCAAGCCAGCATCACCCTGTGCACCCTGAGCAGCCGGGCCAGGGCCAGCATCAGCTTCCTCTTGTGAATGGGAGGGCGGAGGCCGAGGAGGAGCAGCGGACTTCCTGCCCTGTCTGGTGGGCGGGACCCCAGCTCCTTAGAGGCAGAAGCGCAGGGTCACATGGAGCTGCAGGATGAGTGAGGACTGCTGGTTCAGAGGCTGGCACCTGCCGCCAGCCCAGATGGCACCTGCCCTGTGCCAGGAAGAGAAACAGCCCAAATGGAGGAGGAAGAAGCTGCACTTCCAAGAGGAGACACCCTCCTGGAGGCTGAGACCAAGTGAGGTGGGCGGCGGGAGAACCCACCCGCGTCGCCCAGACCTGTTCCCCTGGTAGGCTCCGGACAGGCCCTGGGCATGGGAAGCTCTGGCACCTGCGCCAGCTTCTCAACGAGCTCTCAAGGAACTCGACACACGGCAAGCTGTGTCCAGCACACCGTCCTCTGGGCAGCCGCTGGAGGATGCCAAGGTGCCCGGCCACCTGAAGGCCACGAGCTGCTCGGAAGCGCAGCTGGTCAATTCGCGACTTCCCTGGTGGGGACAGCACCACGGGCCCCTTCTCTTGATAGGGCAGGCAGCGCTCTGGAAGCCAGTGGCCGCCTGGACCCTGGGTCACGCCTGAGGCCTCCAGGCTGCAGGTGATCTGACCTTGGGCTGACTCTCCTGTTCATTCCTCTGGTCGCCTGCTGAGAAATAAGTCACTTCCATCGCTAGGCAACAGTGACTGACTTGGTTAGTGGCCCTGTGACCTATCTGGTACTCTTAAAAAAATGTCTGCTGGAAGCCATAGCCCAAGCTCCCATTTGCAGGGTTGCTAAAACGCGGGAGTCAGAATGTCCACCTGACCCTGTCAGCTTTAGCACCAAGCACAGCACCCACCTAACCTGTCAGTTCTACAACCAAGCACAGCACCCACTTGACCTGTCAGTTCTAGAATCAGAGTATCCACCTGACTTTGGACTCAGGTGCTGTCATGGTTTGAAATATGTCCCCCACAGTCTCATGTGTTTGGCAAGGTCATGGCACCTTGAGAGGTGGAGCCTTGCTGGAGGAAGGCAGTCACAAGGGGTGGGCCTTGAGGTGGATTAGTCCCACCCTACCTCTAGGAGAAGTGAGTCTTTGCTGCAAGCAGTCTGCAGCTCTCAGCTTCCAAGATGTCTGCAGTGACTTAGCCTCCTCCAGCTTTGGCCAGCCAGCCATGCAGCCTCTGCTTTGAGAGACTGTCCTCTGGAACCGTAAGCTGAATAAACCTCCCTTTTTCCCTTAAGTTGCTTGATTTTGGGTGCTCTCTCACAGCAATGCTTAAGAGTAACTGTTACAGAAATTGGTACCGGATAGTGGGGTATTGCTGTGAGATAAGAACAGCTGGTACCATAAAGTGAAGTTGTTTGTGAAGCTGAGAAAAGTTGGTACCCAGAAGTATGGCCAATGCTGTGATGTGGCTAGTGTGCCTTTGGAACTGTTTGTTGGGAGAAATACGGAGAACTTTGGGACTTTGTGCTGGGAAAGTCTTTGCGTCTTGGCGGTTGGGCCAAAGGGATCTTTCTTGTGAGAGCTCAGAGGAGAGCAATGCTGTGAGAGACACAGACAGTGGAAGCCCAGCTTGTGATGGTCCAGAGGGAAACAGAGACTGTGTTTGCAACTGGACAAGTGACACATGGAGCCATGTGTTGGCCGAGAGTTTAGTGAAGTTTTGCCCTCGTCCTGAAAGTTTGCCTGAAATTAAGTTGGAGTGCTTGGCAGAGGAAATTTCAAAGCAATGTAGTCTTGACTATGTGGTATGGCTACTTTTTAGATGTCTCCAGAGTTATGAAAAAGAGCAAAGAATCAGGCAGGAAGAAGCAAAAACTATAAGATCCAATGATGAAAAATACAATGACAAACTTAAAAAGTTGAACCAGGAAGAAGCAGAGAACCAAATGGCTGTTGAAGAGATTAACTCCATTTGTAAATCAAAGCCTGCTCTTAATTTGAATAATAGGAGAGGCCCTAGCTTAAGGGCAAGATCCTCAGAGACGGCTCCCACTCATAAGAATGCAAATCCTTTCAGAAGACTGGAGCTAAAGGGTGGAGTTCCAAGCAAGAGTTGGTTTCTCTTACCAAACAACTGCCCAGCAGTGAAAGAGACAGTCAGCATAGAGAAGCAGAATCAGCTGTGATTCAAGGGGGCCGGTCTTGGCAAAGTCGTCCACGTGATTCTGGTTTTAGAGGCATCAGTGATGCAAGAGGGAGGAGATCATGGAGTCCTCCTCCAAGATTTCAAAAATTGGCAGATTCCAGGCATCATGAGGCAAGAAGCCTGCAGTTTAGAGGCCCAAGAAGGGCAGTTTGTGCTGTGGAGTTAAAGCCTGGTTTGCCATTGAAAAGTAAAGATGTTAGAGATTCCAGACACAACGTGGGACACCTGCCAAGGAGAGCTGTATACCCTGGGAGGAGTCAGCCCAAGAGAGCAACGTATTCTATGGGCAGCTGCATTGGAGGGGTGGAACCAAAGCCCTTTGGAACTGAGATGATTTCAAGGAGAGGCTCAGCTGCTGGACTTGGAGCTACAAGATTTGGAGTTTGTCCTGTTGGTTTTTGGTCTTGTTATGGACTGATCTTTCCTGGATATGCCCCCATTCCTTCCTTTTGGAATGGGAATGTTTATTCTGTGCCATTGTATGTTAGAAGTATGTAACTTGTATTTTGATTTTACAGGAGGCTTTGAACTTTGGACTTTTGGACTGTTGGGACTACCATTGTAGTCTATGGAGACTTTTAAAGTTGGGCTGAGTATGGTTGACATAATGAGATGGCAATGAGCCTGTGGGGGCCAGAGGTGGAATGTCATGGTTTGAAATGTGTCCCCACAGTCTCATGTGTCTGGCAAGGTCATGGCACTTGAGAGGTGTAGCCTTGCTGGAGGAAGGCAGTCACAAGGGGTGGGCCTTGAGGTGGATGAGTCCCACCCTACCTCCAGGAGAAGTGAGTCTTTGCAGCAAGCAGTCTGCAGCTCTCAGCCTCCAAGATGTCTGCGATGACTTAACCTCCTCCAGCTTTGGCCAGCCAGCCATGCAGCCTCTGCTTTGAGAGACTGTCCCTTCCCTCTGGAAGCGTAAGCTGAATAAACCTCCCTTTCTCCCTTAAGTTGATCGACTTTGAGTGCTCTCTCACAGCAAGAGTTAACTGTTACAGGTGCCAATGCTCGAGCTCCCCTCGCCCACCAAGGTGCTGGGTTTACCACGGCAGTTCTTGCTGTTTCAGCAGCCACACCTTCTGCACCATGAGCTTCCAGCTCACAGTGGTAGAGACGCAGGAATTCCTGGAAACCAGAGATTTACCAAATTACCTGGTGCTGAGGCAGTATCACTGCAGCTGTGTTCCCATATGCAACCGACACTTCAAGGTTCTGCCCTGCACTTCCCAGGTGCACATCCTGTCTCCCCCGGAAGCCCAGGGCCACCTGCAGTTCAGCCGTGCTGACGCTGCCAAGCTCTCCACAAGCAAGGGCCACTTTGGCTTGGACCACACCTCCTCCAAGCGCAAGGGAGCACAAGGCCACCACCTGACAGAGGAGCTGCTGGCCCTGCAGGCGCCATTCCTTCCAGCGCCCAGCTGCTTCCAGAAGGTTCCGCCCTTCCACTGCTGCACAATGCACCCTTCGCTGAACCAGGGTTTGTCCTGTCTTGTCAGCATGTCTGGTTTGGATTCCTGAATAATGTGGTCTTTTATTTTCATTAAAAAAAATCCTAGACACCCACGTGTGCACGGGAACCGGCTGCACGCAGAGCCAGCCGTTGGGACGCGGCCTGGCCGAGGGCCTCCGCGGCTGCCTGCGCGCCACGGTCAGAAACGTTTTTATACACCACTTGGGCATCTACAAAGATGGCTTCACTTCCACACCCCCAGGGGGATGCGTCTTGGCGCCCTGTCTCCCTGGCTCAGCCGGAATGACCGCCCAGTTACTACAAGAGCTGCTTTTCCTTTCCTGATGCCAGGGGAGGTGCCCATTTGTTGCTGTGATAAAAGCAACCGGAGGGGGGAGTCTAGCTCACGGTCCAAGCACAGACAACGGTGCAATCAGAACACGGCAAGGACACATGCTGGTCCTACCCACAGCTACGATGGTCTTCCACATTCAATAAGTTCTTAAGATCATTCTCAGAGGCATCCTTAGTCTAGATGACCCCTCCCAGATGTGCCTGGAGACACGTCTCCACCGAGTCACGCGGACGGTCCTGACCAACATACCCCCTAAGTCTGCTGGTAGCAGCCTGAGCTCTTGTGTTCTGCATTAGTTTTCAGGCGTTAAGTCAACTTTGCTTTCTGGGGATGAACCCCACCTAGTCGTGGTAGACATGTTTGTGGGACTTGAGTTTGCTAGTACTCTGCAAATCTTTCTGTGTCTACAGTTCTCAGAAGAGAAGCTGGTCTGTAGTTTTGTGTGATGCTTTTGTCTGACTTTGGCACTAGGAAAATTCCGGTCTCATTCTTGCACTTGTTTGAGCTTACAAAGTTAGTTACACCTCTGTCTGAATCAGCTTTGAGAAGCCTGGGCAGGTTTTGCTAATTCTGTCTTTGCTGGCCGTGTGTCTACTCAGGCTGCTTCTCGCTGAGTCTGACTGCTTTGTATCTTCTCAGGAATCTGCTCATTTCACTGGTCCAGCAGTTTGCTTACATTGGTTCACAGCATTGAGTCAGAGAAATGCCGGAGGACTCAGACCTGCCAGTTTCAAATTGAACCACAAAGCCATGGCAACCAAGGCGTGGGTCCTGGGACAGGGAGAGACACACAGACCAGAGTAACAGAGCCCAGCACAGCGGGTGGCGCTGTCAGCAAGGTGCCCACTACACATGCATGAAGATTGAGTTCAGATCCCCAGAACCCACGAAACCAGCCACACAGGGAGACACATGCCTAGTCAGTGGGCTTCGGGTCAGTAAGAGACCCTGACTCAAAAGGGTGGAGGAAAGACCCTGACACCCACCTCTGGCTTCCCCTCACACACATGCACACACTCACATCAGTCCGCACATAAGCCCCTCCCCCACACAACTGAGTGTTCACAAGCCACAATTCTGCAATTCTGATTTTTGACAAAATCCCGCAGTGGGCAGTCTCGTGTGGGTGCTGGGTATGATGAGGCGGTGGCTGGGGGATGGGGGGGCAAGGCAGCTGACAAGATTACCTTGCAGAAATGCAAGCTCAAGCTTCGCTGCAACCTGGAGCCAGGAGCCAGACGGCCTGAAGGGAGAAGTTAGGACACAGCCAGAAGCAGAGAGAGCGGCGCGCCCTGAGGCTGGGGCGTGATCTAGCCTTGGACCCCCCCACCTTCCAAGCCTTGGGGGCTTGTGGGAGTCACTCCGCACAGGCCGGGCCCTGGGGTCTGAGGGAGTTACCCAGACTCGCAGGAGCAGGAGGCCCGTCCGGCTACAGGAGCCTGGGGGAGGGGCGGCCAGGTCACTGTCCTGGGTGGACAGGACAGAGGGGCCTTTGCTAGACCACAGCGGGGGAAGGGGGGCGTCTATCTACAGGTGTCAAGTGACCAAGCCCACTTCACTCCACACAGAGCCAACTTAGAACAGACCAAAATCCGAGTAAGAGCTACGTGACTAAGCTTTTAGAAGAAAGTACAGGAAGAAATCTTCATGCACTCCAGATTTGACAAAAGACTCTTAGATCTGATGCCAAAGCCTGAATGACAAGGTAGTGAGGACAGTGGGTGCTGGAAGGGTGAGTCTTCCACAGCACCTCATTCGTGAGATCCACGGAAAGGGGGGCACATCATGCGCAAAGGTCTGAGGACAACTTCCGGAGCTTTCTCTCCTTCCAGCCTGGGCTTCCAGGAATCAGACTGACCAGTTCTTCGAGCAGACACCTAACCACTGGGCCCGAAGTATAAAATGTTTCCAGCTTCTAGAGACGCCAGGAGGACGGTGAAATGGCAGGGAGGATGGAAGGGCGACTGTGCTCCTGCCGTCCTGAGGTCCCACGGTCCATCCTCACCGTCCACGTCCTCGCTCCCGCGGTCCATGTCCACGCTCTCGCAGTCCATCGTCACGGTCCATGTCCTCGCTCCCGTGGTCCATCGTCATGGTCCACATCCTCGCTCCCGCGGTCCATCGTCCTCGCGGTCCATCGTCCTCGCTCCTGGTCCATTGTCATGGTCCACGTCCTTGCTCCTGCGGTCCATCGCCACGGTCCACGTCCTCACTCCCGCAGTCCATCATCATGGTCCACGTCCTCGCTCCCGTGGTCCATCGTCCTTACTCCCGCCGTCCATCGTCACAGTCCACGTCCTCGCTCCTGCGGTCCATCGCCACGGTCCACGTCCTCGCTCCTGCGGTCCATCGCCACGGTCCACGTCCTCACTCCCGCCATCCATGTTCTTGCTCCTGCAGGCGCAAGGCCAATGCAGAAGTCCTGGGAAGCCCGGGGCCACGATACACGAAAGGACAAGGAAGTAGGAATCTGCTGAGGAGGTTTTCAGTGGGAGAAGGAGGGGTAGAGGTAACACGGGGTGAAAATGACTTAAGTTCATGTTTTCATAGATGGAACTGTCAATAAAAAAGGTAGTTCTAATGGAGGAAACACTTGAGTCGCACATTTGATCGAGGGTCTGTATCTCATGACTTAACGGTGAGCCCAAGCCACTCAATCAAAGCAGCAAGGCGCCTGACTCGACGTTTCTCGAAGGGAGATCCAACTCCAGCGCGTGCCTGAAGAGATGCTGAAGGCCACACAAAACATGTCCACGAGAAAACTTGAACACGAATGTGCACAGCAGTGCCACACATCCTAAACAAGAGGAGAGACATCCACGACCACCAAACGCTGAACACAGGAAGTGTGGCCAAGTCATACAATGGAATAGTTCCAGCCATGGGAGAGAAGAGCTGAAGAAGGTGCTAGACCCTGAGCCACGTCTGTTCAGAGTCCTTGACAGCACCTGCTGAGTGAGGACCACGCCACGCAGCTCATTCACACGGCACCCCGACAGCACCCTGGCAGAAAGCCAGCTAGGGGCTGCGCTGGGCAGGGGAGGAGAGACAGGAGGGGTGAGGGTCAGGGTTTAATGAATGTTCAAGAGCCGATGCTGTGATGCGAAACTAAAAATCACTCAATTTTACTACAAATGAGCGAATTGCAGGCTGGGGAATAACATGTCAATGAAACCGTAAGAAACAAAAACACATCACATTTCCAAACCACACACAATGCTGCGTAATGTGCCTTTATTTGATTGTTAACGAGGTTTATCTGCATTTCACAGAATGTTTCTTTTGTAGCTTTTCAGGCTTGGGCTAAGGAGCAATTTAATCCATCATTTTTTTAGAAAAAACAACAGTTGATGCTTCCCAAACTCACCATGTCTCTTCGGAAACTGCAGATGCTGTGCCTGTCTCTACAGCCCACCCAGCATTCCACACACTATATGTGGCCCTCACACTGCCCTGCGGCCCCCACCCCACGCCACGGTCCCCACCTCACACCCTCACACCGCGGTCCCCACCTCACACCCTCACACCGCGGTCCCCACCTCACACCCTCACACCCTCACACCGCGGTCCCCACCTCACACCCTCACACCGCGGTCCCCACCCCGCACCACGGCCCCCACCTCACACTACAGCCCCACCCCACACCGCGGCCCCGCCCCACACTGCAGCCCTGCCCCGCCCCACAGCGCCTGGGGAAAGCCCGCTGCCAAGTGCACAGAGTGGCTGTGGGTGGCAGGAGGTGCCACAGGTGCTGGGCGGGACGCGCCACGGCTGCTGGTACGGCGGGGGCACCCGGTGGAAAGGCAGTAATGCTCCAGCGATAACACGGCCCCTCAAGGATTGGCAGCTTCTGGTCACTGAGAGGAGCACTGGCAGCCTCGTCCGGTGGCCTCCTTCCCAGCAGGCCAAGCAATGCGGAAACGACTGTGAGACACGGGCCACACGCCCCAAGTACAGACTCAGGGCTGTCCCCCGCCAGGACCTGCAGGGATACAGGGGAAGGACCACGCAGCACGGAGCGGAGACGGGACCTGAGGCCCCTGGACACGGCGGGGCGGGGGAGGTGCCGCCTGAGATGGGGCAGCGGAGGTGCTGGGCCTCGGGCGCACACGGCACCTCTGGTGAACTATGCCCCAAGAGTGACAGCCTGTTTGGTTTCTATGGGTTTAACAGTTGCTGATTAACTGGATCTTTTCATGGAAGGCCATGGGCAAGCTCACGCCACCAGGTTCCCAGGAGGGAGATGGGAAAGGGGTCACACCACCAGGTCTGGGGGGAGGAAATGTGTGTCCCAACACCCACCTGCTCAGCTGTGCCCGGATCAGCCTGGCCACAAGAGCCACACACCCACAGAAGCCAACGCCCACCTTGTCCCTTCCATTTATCTACTTCTTTAGTGGAACGTCCTCACGGGGTCTGGGGGGGCTTGGGTAGAGTGGTCTCGAGGGGGTGTCTCAGGAGGAGGACACTGCCTGATGGTGGTGTCCCACCCACAGAGGAGCCGGATGACTTACGCGAGGACGCGCTTGGGACGGGGTCTCACAACCACGTGATCCCGGGACACCGCATGACAGCGAGTCTAGGTCCGAGGAAGAGCACAGCCTGGCTGCAGCGGGCAGCTTCTGCACCCACATTCCCTGCGGCAGCCCGGGGAGCAGTGGCCAGCTATGCCCTGCCGTGTCCAGGCCCAGGACTGAGGTGTCCCAGGGGGGCACGGTCACAACAGACCCACGCAAGGCTGCACTGAGCCCAGGGCATGGGGAGACACGATCCCCTGGGGTCAGAGAGGCCAAGTGCTCCTGGAAGCCACTTTAGGGGGTCCCTAGGCTCTGGATGCTTCCCTAGGGGGACCCTGCCCTTCCCGTCCATCTGCACCTCCCTCCTGGGAGCCAGAGACGGACGAGGACGACGTGGGCCCTCAGTACTCCAGCGCAGCCCTCTGCGCCACACTCCTCTGCACGGGCCTGGGGCTCTCCACTGCTCCTGGGACAGGACCCTCAGCAGTGCTCCCCAAACCTGCTCTCTAGGCGGCAAGCAGCTGTGGTGGGCTGCCGGGCTTCGTGTTGGCACTCGGGTGCTAGGGACAGGGGACAAGTCAGAGCTGGGGCTCGGGGAGAGAGGGAGTCAGGGACATCCGTTGAGACCCTCACGCTGCCAGGACCTGGTGAGGCCTGGGAGGACCCCGCACCTCACGCATGGTCAGTCGGGGCCTCAAGACAAGACGCTCCTGGGTCGCAGGTGGCACAGACGTTGACAGTGGCCATGATAAGACACCGAGCGGAGAGGACACTGGGACACCTCATGAGACCGAAGCAGAGGCTACAGAGACACTGGCCGCAGGAAGGCCTGAGACCTGGACTCCTTCCTGCAGCTGCCCAGCCTGCGAGGCGCGCCCCGAGGCTGAGGACTCCCCCAGTTGTGGCCGGAGCAGGGAGGGCCAGGACCGGGCACAAGGACAGGCCCAGCTTGCAGGGCCACAGTGCCCTCTGCTGGACGCCGCCAGAGCTGGCTCTCTGGTCACTGCTCTCTCTCTCTGGTCACTGCTCTCGCTCTCTCTCTGGTCACTGCTCTCTCTCTCTGGTCACTGCTCTCTCTCTCTGGTCACTGCTCTCTCTCTCTCTCTCTCTCTCTCTGGTCACTGCTCTCTCTCTCTCTCTGGTCACTGCTCTCTCTCTCTCTGGTCACTGCTCTCTCTCTCTGGTCACTGCTCTCTCTCTCTCTCTGGTCACTGCTCTCTCTCTCTGGTCACTGCTCTCTCTCTCTCTGGTCACTGCTCTCTCTCTCTCTCTGGTCACTGCTCTCTCTCTCTGGTCACTGCTCTCTCTCTCTCTCTGGTCACTGCTCTCGCTCTCTCTCTGGTCACTGCTCTCGCTCTCTCTCTGGTCACTGCTCTCTCTCTCTGGTCACTGCTCTCTCTCTCTGGTCACTGCTCTCTCTCTCTCTCTCTCTCTCTCTGGTCACTGCTCTCTCTCTCTCTCTGGTCACTGCTCTCTCTCTCTCTCTGGTCACTGCTCTCTCTCTCTCTCTCTGGTCACTGCTCTCTCGCTCTGGTCACTGCTCTCTCTCTCTCTCTCTCTCTGGTCACTGCTCTCTCGCTCTGGTCACTGCTCTCTCTCTCTCTCTCTCTCTGGTCACTGCTCTCTCTCTCTCTCTCTCTCTCTGGTCACTGCTCTCTCTCTCTCTGGTCACTGCTCTCTCTCTCTCTGGTCACTGCTCTCTCTCTCTCTCTGGTCACTGCTCTCTCTCTCTCTCTGGTCACTGCTCTCTCTCTCTCTCTCTCTGGTCACTGCTCTCTCTCTCTCTGGTCACTGCTCTCGCTCTCTCTCTGGTCACTGCTCTCTCTCTCTGGTCACTGCTCTCTCTCTCTCTGGTCACTGCTCTCTCTCTCTCTCTCTCTCTCTCTCTAGTCACTGCTCTCTCTCTCTGGTCACCTTGCTCTCTCTCTCTCTGGTCACTGCTCTCTCTCTCTGGTCACTGCTCTCTCTCTCTGGTCACTGCTCTCTCTCCTCTCTGGTCACTGCTCTCTCTCTCTCTCTCTGGTCACTGCTCTCTCGCTCTGGTCACTGCTCTCTCTCTCTCTCTCTCTCTGGTCAATGCTCTCTCGCTCTGGTCACTGCTCTCTCTCTCTCTCTCTCTCTGGTCACTGCTCTCTCGCTCTGGTCACTGCTCTCCTCTCTCCTCTCTCTCTCTGGTCACTGCTCTCTCTCTCTCTCTCTCTCTGGTCACTGCTCTCTCTCTCTGGTCACTGCTCTCTCTCTCTCTCTGGTCACTGCTCTCTCTCTCTGGTCACTGCTCTCTCTCTGGTCACTGCTCTCTCTCTCTGGTCACTGCTCTCTCTCTCTGGTCACTGCTCTCTCTCTCTCTGGTCACTGCTCTCTCTCTCTCTCTGGTCACTGCTCTCTCTCTCTCTGGTCACTGCTCTCTCTCTCTCTCTGGTCACTGCTCTCTCTCTCTCTCTCTGGTCACTGCTTCTCTCTCTCTGGTCACTGCTCTCTCTCTCTCTCTCTCTCTGGTCACTGCTCTCTCGCTCTGGTCACTTTGCTCTCTCTCTCTCTCTCTCTCTCTCTGGTCACTGCTCTCTCTCTCTCTCTCTCTCTGGTTCACTGCTCTCTCTCTCTCGGTCCACTGCTCTCTCTCTCTCTATCTCTCTCTCTCTGGTCTCTCTCTCTCTCTCTGGTCACTGCTCTCTCTCTCTCTCTGGTCACTGCTCTCTCTCTGGTCACTGCTCTCTCTCTCTGGTCACTGCTCTCTCTCTCTGGTCACTGCTCTCTCTCTCTGGTCACTGCTCTCTCTCTGGTCACTGCTCTCTCTCGCTCTGGTCACTGCTCTCTCTCTCTGGTCACTGCTCTCTCTCTCTCTCTCTCTCTGGGCCGGTGGCAAGGAGAGGCAGGGGTGTCCCTGGGCCTCCCCCCTCAGGGCAGTCGCCCCTGACCCTCCCTGGGATCAGCCATCTGCCCCTACCTCCAGGGGCATCGCGCACCAACAGGAGCCCAGCGGGACTCTGGGTCCGAGGCGCGGCCTGGATCGCCTCGAACGCGCCTTTCCACACGGCCTAGAACGTTTTCTACCTGAAAAGTTGACTGGAGGAGAGCGGGCAGAAACAGGGTGACCAAGTGCATGAATGTCCCGGCCACCACAGCTGGGACCCCCTGCCCCAACCAGAGCCCCCCATAGCCAGGGCCTCTCCACAGCTAGACACCCCCACAGCCAGGATCCCCCAAAGGCACAGCCACAATTACCCTCCACAATCATGCCGTGTGTCCCCCCACGGTGAGCCAGGACCACAGCCAGAGCAGGACACCCCCACAGCACGACTCCTCCCACAGCCAGGATCAGGCCCCCCAGCCGTGATCCCCCCGTCAGGAACCCCTGCAGCTTCCCACGCTCAGCCCCCCAGCTCCCTTCTGTCTAGGATTGGCTGTGGAGAAGGAATGTGTGGGGCTTGGCTGAGTGGCTAAGCCAGGAGCCCCCCAAGGCTCCCGTGCCCTGGCAGTGCCTCCAGTTCTCGTGCCCGGCACCTCGTCCCTTCCCTCCAGCAAGCTGCCCCAGCCCCGCATCTCCAACGAGCCTGACAGCGCTCTCAAGTCCTGGCCTGCCAGGCCAGGCGGGGCCTGATTTGAAGGTCAGCTTCCTCAAGGACCCCCAAATGCCACCTGTGGGGCACTACTTTGGGGGATCACGGCGTCCTCACCCCTCTTGAGGGCTGGGCCAGGGAGGCCTTTCTAACATGGTCTCTGCCACACAGGCTGCCTGAGCCTGCCTGGATGCGTGGCCCTCCCCAGGAAGAGACCCCCTGTCTCAAAGCTGCTGGCAAGAGCTGCCCACGTCTCTCCCACAGCCAGCCCCACTCGCCGAGGACCGAACGCTCAGCCTGGGTCTACACACCGACCCTCTCCTGAACCCCAGCAAAGCCTGTGAGCAGCAGAGAACAAGCCCAGGCACAGGGAGACGAGATGCGCTGCGTGCCAATCCTGGGCTGGACAACGACCCAAAGCAAGGGTCTGCGAGCTGGGGGCGAGTCCCCCCCGTAGGTAGCAGAGAGGCAGAGTGTCCCCAGCGGCCTGCATCTGGGGACACGTGAAGGTTAGCCAGCACACGGTGTGGCTGGGAGACGGGTCAGCTTCGCCAGGTGGGTGTCCACACCGAACCCAGCCACACCGAACCCAGTCAGTGGACGGGTGTCCACACCAAACCCAGCCACACCGAACCCAGCCAGTGGACGAGTGTCCACACTGAACCCAGCCAGTGGTCAGTTCTGGCTTCCCAGGCTGAGAAGGACGCTGGCGTCAGATGTTTTCAGAATTCCCAGGGTGTGAAATGAAATCACTAGAGAGGACTGATCAGCGGCTCTGGGGCCTGGGGCTCTGCACCCCAGTGTGAGAAGCCCATGTGCCAGCTCACCTGAAGGCCCAGGGACAAGGGAGAACTGGGCTGCATTCTCTCGGGCTACTCCCCAGTCGCCCCCAGTCTCACGGCTGGCCCACGCTTGGGGATGCGGCAGCTCCCACCCACAATCTGTGGAATGCGATTAGGAAGGCACAGGGGGTCGCTCGGTACAGCTGGGCCACTGGGCGCCTCCCTCCTCGTCTCCGGGAGTGCAGCTGGAGATGTTCGCCCGATCTCTGCCTGCAGTCAGGGCACCCAGATTAGTCCTGGGACCCCAAGACCCAGGGAAGCAGTGGGTGGGTGGCCTGGCCCTACCCCCAGCAGTCCCAGTGCTCTCTCCAGGTTCCATCCCTCCCCATGTGGCTAAGGGGGCTCATCCGCAGACCTGATTCCCTCAACAGACTCTAGTGGGCGCGGTGGCCTCGCAGCTGCCACAGCCTGACGGGGCAGGGCCCCAGGGAGACCCCAGAGCAGGAGGTCCAGCCACCGACTGCTGCTCACTCTGGAGGCGACCAAGTGTCAGCCACCAGGGGGGCCACAGACCCAGCATCTGTTAGTCACAGGCACTGGATGAAGTTTGCCCTGATTCTTCTTTGTGGGCGTCTATGTTAGGAACACAGCGCACATACAGTAAGTCAGGAAGGCCCGGGAGGTAAGGGCTCGTGGCCTCTTGCCCCATCCACAGCAGTACTCTGTCCTCACGTGTTCTGCTCTCTCACGCACATACACACACGCGCGCACACACACACACACACACCACTAGACAGATAGGGAACCACCCCAGACTTGCATCGCCCTTCACCTGGGGTGAAGGGACAGGGACCCTCTAGTTCTTCCAGCAGCTTCATACCTCAGTTGTGTCCTGTCAGTGTGTGACGTTACTGACGTTACTGCGCAGCACACGCTGCCACAGTGGGTTCCAGGGCAGAGGAGCAGAGACCATGGACGCCGCGGAGGGCCTGGAGCAGCCCCTCACGCTCCGCCAAGCTGGGAGAGGTTTTCCTCTCTGGAGAACAAGATGAACCAGCTCCTGCCCGTGCTGAGCAAAGGTCTGCAGCTAGCTGGGAGGAAACGGTCCCTTCTGTCCTCTCCTCCCAGAGCTCAGCAGACAGCACCGCGAGGCCCGTCTCAACCCCTGAAGCCACGTGTAGACACCAAGAACGCTGAGGCCCCTCGCGCCACCTCAGCCAGCGCCCAGACGCTCAGGGCCCAGCAGGGAGAAGAGGGAGGAGGCGCAACCTGAGGGCCACAGGGGCCGATGCAAGGCAGGACGGTCCCAGCAGGAACCTGGTCTGGTGGCCCAGGCTCTGACTGCACCGACGAGGCACATTTCCAACCGCTCACTAGTAAACTTGTGTCGCTTTGCGCCACCGATCCGTGACCGCTGGTTACACGGCTGCGGAAGCCCATGCACGCCGCAGGCAGCCTCGCCCATTATCCAGGTCGGGAGTCCTTACTGACCCGGCAGAGAGCACCACGGGCCACGCTGTTTCAGGAGTGTTCTCACTGTCTTGCTGTGATTTCTGGAGTCCACACTGACTCCCCCGTGCCTCCTGCTGCCTGCCGAGGCCTGTCAGGTGCTGCCTGTAACCCTGATGGGACCCCTGTGTTCCTGGGACTTCCTGTTCCTGTCTGGACTGCAGACCGTAGCTTCTCTAACTGTGGGAAGGACCCGGCCTTCCCTCTTCTGTTGTTGACAAAGACTCTTGTAAAATACAATAAAACCGTCCCAGCCACGCCAAGTGGCCATAAAAGTTTCTAATCATGTCACTTTCTGTACTTATCTCTGAACAGATACTTTGTGGCCCAGCCCCCCTGCAGCCTCGTCCTGGGAGCCCCGGGCGGCATCTGGAATCCGTCTTTGCGGGTCACACAGGCACTGAGCTCCGTGCAGCTGCAAGGTTGTTCAGTAAACAAGCCTCTGTCCACAGGAACTAAAGGCCACTTCGCCCACATGCAGTGGGCCGATCCCACACACTGACTCCGAGCAGACAGCGGCCAGGGATCAGCCTTTTGTGAGAGCTCCACCCTGGAGCCCCCTCCTCCTTCCGGCACCCTGGAGCCCCCTCCTCCTTCCGGCACCCTGGAGCCCCCTCCTCCTTCCGGCACCCTGGAGCCCCCTCCTCCTTCCGGCGGTGACGCTGCCCTCACCAAGACCAAAGCCCGAAGGAAGGACGCACTTCTGATGTGTGAACGGAAAGGCGCACAGCCCATCCCCCAGGACTTCAGGGGCAGTGGCACAGGAGGATACCCCCACCCACAGTAGTCACGCTTCACCCAGCCTCACGCACCTTCCGATCCACA
Organism: Typhlomys cinereus; assembly: GCA_023101885.1. Classification (NCBI taxonomy): domain Eukaryota; kingdom Metazoa; phylum Chordata; class Mammalia; order Rodentia; family Platacanthomyidae; genus Typhlomys; species Typhlomys cinereus. The sequence goes on from JALPQD010000321.1 coordinate 661,616, forward strand.
GCAAGCTGTCCATGCCTCACTGGACCCGGTCAGTGAGCCCCATCGGAGATCGTGTTTTAGCCACGTTAAAAGCCTTCTTGCTCGAGTCGGGATGGGGAAAGGGGCCACAAAGGGTTCCACGGTTCACACTCAACTTCAAAAACCACCAGGAATGTGGTCTGGGAAATTACCGAAGGGAATGGACTCCTCTGAAGATGGGTTTGTTTTACAGTCACATCACATAGCCCCTCAGCAGCCCCCCCAGCCACGGATGCTTGCGTATACCACAGTGTGGCTAGACACGGTACCGACATTAGTAGCATGTTCCCCAAGGAGGCTGACGGTGACGCGACGGCTCACTAGCCCTCACCCCGGGGTATTCCTAACCCCCGCTTTTCAAACAGACTCCACTCTTAGCGTGAGAAAAACAGCTGCTAAAACTGATATCCCAAAGAGATGGCAAGAGGGATTTAAACGAGCCGGTGGTCCACAGGAGCCTGCTTTGTGGGGCTCCCCACGAAGGACTTAGGCCGTGGAGGGGAACCTCTCACGACCTGGGCGCTCCGGGACCACAATGGAGAGCCGGCCGCCCTGCTGCGGGAGCCCCCAAGCCCTGCTGCCTCTTGACCCCAGCTACAGCTCAGGGCTGAGCTGGGGCTGCTCTCACAGGCTGGAGCCCCCACCCACCAGGCTCACCCGGGATGGCCGCCGGGTCTCAGGGTCTCTGCCAGGAGAGAGCCAGGACCCCGCGATGCAGCCGCACAGGACACCAAAGACCACCAAAGTGCTGGTCCTCCACGCCCATCGCCCACCGCGCTCCGAGGACACAAGCTGGCTGTCCCCATGGGGTGTCCATTTCTAGAGGGGCACCCACCCTCCTACCCAGGGCGTGGGCCCACCCGTCTCTACACCCCACTCCCACCAGGCTTCCTGGCCGATCACCTGGGTTTGCAGCCCGTGGCCTAAGTGACTGGTTCATTCCCATGGTCCACAAGGACCAACCCCAGAGGCGCTCCGTGCCAGCTCCTGTGCACCCCTACTCAGCACCGGCGACTGCTCAGACCCTTCCCTGGCTGCTGCTTTCACAGCCAGTTTTCAGAGCCGTCGAGTGAGCTCACATGATCCACCCCCCACAGTGATGGAGCCCCTCTCCGCAGATGGAGACTGAAGCGCACTAGTGCAGGTTCTACAGGGCCCCTGTAGCAACAAACTCAGGTCACAGCCGAGAGGGTCTCGTGTGAGGAGCCTTCCCTCAGGTCCTGCGATAGGGGGGCCGACTTGGGGTTCCGATGTCTTCTAGAAACATTGTCTATAAAATCAAAGGGCTTCACAATTTCTTTCTTTAAAGATTGAGTAAAAATATATTCTCTTCTTCAAGCTTCGCTTCTCCATCTGGACAAACAGTAGGGCCCTCTCCTCTCGAGGTCAAAGGAAGCTGAACGCTGGGGCGCCTGGACCCTCTCAGAATGGAAGCTGCTGTTTTCTTTGGCCGCACAACTGTCAAGATTGAAAGAGGACAGTCGTCTGTGGGAAACGCAAGGCTTCGTGGACCCCGTCTGGAGCTGCGGCCTCTGCCTGCAGGGAGTTTCACTCCGGAGGCCTAGCAGGTGACTGTGTGGACAGTCAAGGTGGCAGAACCCCAAGTCAGGCAGAGGACGTGGACTGAGGCACCCTGGCAAGGAGGACGTCGCCCCTCCGCCTGCGCGCAGCCTTGCGCCGTGCGCCACGATGCCCCAAAGAGGCTCCCACCACCACCATGGCAGCGCAGCAGGGCTCCACCCACGAGCCGCTGGGAAGTTGGTGTGGTGTTGCTGCTTCTGACTCCCGTGGTCCAGACGAATCTCCTAGAGACCGAGAGCTCAGGGGCAAACTCGGGGCCCCTGTGTGTGGAACATGATAACTTCTCATGGAAAAAAATACAAGTGAGGAAAGTGCCGGTGGCTTCGCCTAGCCACCAAGCTTATGCCTGGAGGCAGCAGCAGAGCGACCCTGCTAGCCCCCTCCAGGCACACTTTGTTGTGTCCCACTTGACAGCCACTTGCCTAGAACACGGGTGGTCCCCCAGCCCCCAGCTGGAGCACCCTGTGGGCGCCAGTGAGCTCACGTAATCCAAACCCCCGGCAGTGACGGAGCCCCTGTCTGCAGATGGAGATCGAAGCGCACTAGTGCCTCTGTAGGGACAAACAGGTCACAGCCCAGGCTTTGCTCCTGGGCTCCACTCTGCGGCGTTTATTCTCTTCAGTCTGGGGCCTCTGAAGGGCTGGGAGGGGGGCTGCTGGGTGCATGGGGGGCTTGAGGGGTGGATGCCCACGGAAGGATCTCCGCGACGCCACAACTGAGCAGCACTGAACTTTGATAAGGGGGGGACCTGACTTCACGGCTATGGGAGCAATAAGGTGGCAGCAGTGCCTGTGACCGCTGGACCCCAGGTTGCACACTGGCCCCAGACTACGTGCTGGACCCCGGGCTACGTGCTGGACCCCAGGCTACGTGCTGGACCCCGGGCTACGTGCTGGCCCCGGACTGCGTGCTGGACCCCAGGCTAGGTGCTGGACCCCAGGCTAGGTGCTGTACCCCAGGCTACGTGCTGGACCCCAGGCTACGTGCTGGACCCCGGGCTATGTGCTGACCCCAGGCTGTGTGCTGGCCCCAGGCTGTGTGCTGGACCCCAGGCTGTGTGCTGGCCCCAGGCTGTGTGCTGGACCCCAGGCTGTGTGCTGGCCCCGGGCTATGTGCTGGACCCCAGGCTACGTGCTGGACCCCAGGCTGTGTGCTGGCCCCGGGCTGTGTGCTGGCCCCGGGCTGTGTGCTGGCCCCGGGCTACGTGCTGGACCCCGGGCTGTGTGCTGGACCCCGGGCTGTGTGCTGGACCCCAGGCTGTGTGCTGGCCCCAGGCTAGGTGCTGGACCCCAGGCTATGTGCTGGCCCCGGGCTATGTGCTGGACCCCGGGCTGTGTGCTGGCCCCAGGCTGTGTGCTGGCCCCCAGGCTAGGTGCTGGACCCCAGGCTATGTGCTGGCCCCGGGCTATGTGCTGGACCCCGGGCTGTGTGCTGGCCCCAGGCTGTGTGCTGGCCCCCAGGCTACGTGCTGGCCCCAGGCTGTGTGCTGGCCCCCAGGCTGTGTGCTGGCCCCGGGCTACGTGCTGGACCCAGGCTACGTGCTGGCCCCCAGGCTGTGTGCTGGCCCCGGGCTGTGTGCTGGCCCCGGGCTATGTGGTGAACCCCAGGCTGTGTGCTGGACCCCAGGCTAGGTGCTGGCCCCGGGCTGTGTGCTGGCCCCGGGCTGCGTGCTGGCCCCGGGCTGCGTGCTGGCCCCGGGCTGTGTGCTGGACCCCGGGCTGTGTGCTGGACCCCAGGCTGTGTGCTGGACCCCAGGCTGTGTGCTGGCCCCAGGCTATGTGCTGGCCCCGGGCTATGTGCTGGACCCCGGGCTGTGTGCTGGCCCCGGGCTGTGTGCTGGCCCCCAGGCTACGTGCTGGCCCCAGGCTGTGTGCTGGCCCCCAGGCTGTGTGCTGGCCCCGGGCTACGTGCTGGACCCAGGCTACGTGCTGGCCCCCAGGCTGTGTGCTGGCCCCGGGCTGTGTGCTGGCCCCGGGCTGTGTGCTGGCCCCGGGCTATGTGGTGAACCCCAGGCTGTGTGCTGGACCCCAGGCTAGGTGCTGGCCCCGGGCTGTGTGCTGGCCCCGGGCTGTGTGCTGGCCCCGGGCTATGTGGTGAACCCCAGGCTGTGTGCTGGACCCCAGGCTAGGTGCTGGCTCCGGGCTGTGTGCTGGCCCCGGGCTGCGTGCTGGCCCCGGGCTGTGTGCTGGACCCCGGGCTGTGTGCTGACCCCAGGCTGCGTGCTGGCCCCGGGCTGCGTGCTGGCCCCGGGCAGCCTCAGGCTCTCCACTGTTCCACAGAGCAGCGGCATGTGCTGCGGCCCCAGAGCTGAGGCGGATACTCTGCTGTCCACGCGGAGGTTTGGCTGAGAACACACAGGGCAGCGTGTCCCAAGCACATCGAGAATGAACAGCGAGTGCCCTCGAGAGACACGGGCGCCGTCTAGGGCCTGGGGGAGAATGGCACAGATGTGACCAGGAGCCCCCTGGGATGTCCGGATCTGATCCAACAGACACTGTGGGGCAGGTGGTGCCCGCCATCTCCCGCTGTCCCTGAACAGCCCCTCCCTTGCTGTCCGAGGGTCCAGAGAGGATGTGGGTCAGTCCACAGCACACTGTCCTAGGGTCCAGAGAGGGTGTGGGTCAGTCAGTCCACAGCACACTGTCCTAGGGTCCAGAGAGGGTGTGGGTCAGTCAGTCCACAGCACACTGTCCTAGGGTCCAGAGAGGGTGTGGGTCAGTCAGTCCACAGCACACTGTCCTAGGGTCCAGAGAGGATGTGGGTCAGTCAGTCCACAGCACACTGTCCTAGGGTCCCAGAGAGGGTGTGGGTCAGTCAGTCCACAGCACACTGTCCTAGGGTCCAGAGAGGGTGTGGGTCAGTCCACAGCACACTGTCCTACGGTCCAGAGAGGGTGTGGGTCAGTGCACAGCACACTGTCCTAGGGTCCAGAGAGGGTGTGGGTCAGTCAGTCCACAGCACACTGTCCTAGGGTCCAGAGAGGATGTGGGTCAGTCAGTCCACAGCACACTGTCCTAGGGTCCAGAGAGGGTGTGGGTCAGTCAGTCCACAGCACACTGTCCTAGGGTCCAGAGAGGGTGTGGGTCAGTCCACAGCCACATTTGCAGTGGGTGGGACACACCTGCTGCTCTCATCTGCTCTTTCCAGACCACCAGCAGCCAGCCCCCAACCTAGACATGCCAGGCAGACAAATGACCCCTCCCCCACGGCAGAAGGACTCCTCGGCTGAGAGGCTTCCGGACACCCTTTTCCCTGCCGTCCCCTGAAGGCGCAGCGAGGAGGACACGCGCACACACGGGCCTGTTTGTGCTCCCTGCACTCTGCCTTCCGCTCCTGGGTCCGACGAGTGGGCAGGCCTGTGCTCACTGAAGGCCGCTCGCTGGACGCTCCTTGCTTCTGTAAGGTGGGCTTGGGGCAGCGGCAGGCATCTGCTGGCCGCCGCAGCTCTCTTACCTTGTGATCTTTGTGACAATAAAAGCTACTGCACGCAGCCCATGCAGACCCACCCTGGGACCCCAGGCCAGGACCTGCTCTGCATTCCTGGGCTTCCACAGACTTAGCCAGCCGCCCACACTCTCTGCCTGCCTTTGTAACTGGACCCAGGGTCACTAAAAGTGACCTCGGGCCTTCCCTGGGTGGGCCAGGCCCAGCCCCCTCCTCGATTGCTTGTCCAGATGCAGGAGGAGAAGCAGGGAATGAGGGTCTCAAATGACCTCCCCCCGCCTCAAATATGCAGGCTGTCAAGGCCCAGGAGGGGGAGGGGTCCTCTTCTGGCCTGTGACCTTCCCAGGAGGATCGTGGACCACCAGAGCATCTCAAGCCATGGACAGGTCGGCACACTGGCCAGTAAAGGAGAGTCCAGCTCAGACACTGAAGTTATCTCCAGCCACGGCCCCCTGACCCACCACCAAGGCTCTGCCCCCTTAACACCCAGCAAGTGGGAAGGGAGGGAATGTGGGGAGTCACCAGTCAGTGGCCCCCACACATCTCAGCGCTCCAAGGGACACCACAGTGGAGACAGAGCTGAAAAGAAAGCAAAGGCGTGAGAGCACGCAGAGACGCCTGCTGCCCCATTCTAACCTCCATGTACACGGCCCTGCGGAGCCCCACAGACGCCCCTGCGGACCCCCCCACAGACGCCCCTGCGGACCCCCCCACAGACGCCCCTGCGGACCCCCACAGACGCCCCTGCGGATCCCCACAGACGCCCCTGCGGACCCCCACACAGACGCCCCTGCGGAGCCCCACAGACGCCCCTGCGGACCCCCACAGACGCCCCTGCGGACCCCCCCACAGACGCCCCTGCGGAGCCCCCCACAGACGCCCCTGCGGAGCCCCCCACAGACGCCCCTGCGGAGCCCCCCACAGACGCCCCTGCGGAGCCCCCCACAGACGCCCGTCCTCTCCACCACAGAGAGAAAGACACCCATATTGTCCACCACGCAGAAGCGTCCACTCTATCCGTCAAGCAAAGTAGTGCCCACCCATTGTCCTCTGAAGCCCAAGCAGGTCCTGTGACCTGTTTCCCATGGGACATGTGACCTGGGCACTAAGGAGCACCCTCCAACCCCTCCTGAGCCTGTGGGGGAGGGGCTGGTATTGAGGAGCAAACACACAGAAAATGGGCAGGCAGCAGGGCAAGGATGGCGTGTGGCCTCGGGCACCAGGCGTCTTCCTGGCTTTCCTTTCTCCCCTCTAGGAACCCTGCCCTGTGGGAGCCCTGCCCTGTGGAACCCTGCCCTGTGGGAGCCCTGCCCTGTGGAAGCCTGCCCTGTGGAACCCTGCCCTGTGGAGCCCTGACCTGTGGAACCCTGCCCTGTGGGAGCCCTGCCCTGTGGAACCCTGCCCTGTGGAACCCTGCCCTGTGGAACCCTGACCTGTGGAACCCTGCCCTGTGGGAGCCCTGCCCTGTGGGAGCCCTGCCCTGTGGGAGCCCTGCCCTGTGGGGACCCTGCCCTCCCTGCCCTGTGGAACCCTGCCCTGTGGGGACCCTGCTCTGTGGAACCCTGCCCTGTGGAACCCTGCCCTGTGGAACCCTGCCCTGTGGAACCCTGCCCTGTGGGAGCCCTGCCCTGTGGGGGCCCTGCCCTGTGGGAGCCCAGCCCTGTGGAACCCTGCCCTGTGGAACCCTGCCCTGTGGGGGCCCTGCCCTGTGGGGGCCCTGCCCTGTGGGAGCCCAGCCCTTTGGAGACCGGGCACAGATTCCCACAGCTTGGCTGAGCTTCCAGCTCCGAGGTCTGACCTCCCTCGGTCTCGTGCCCCGGGACCCTCGCTGTACTTTCCAGGGAAGGGGACCACTGCTCAGGAACCATGAAAGAAGGAGGGGGTACAAAGAGGCCACAACCTACAGTTGGCATCTGAGGTTCAGAAAACACACGTTCAAAGGGAGAACAGCACAAAGAAATACTCTAGGCAAGGCCCAGAACCAGCCTGCCACGGTTCTCACATTACTGGACAGACCCGTGGCCAAGGGCGCCACAGGGGCTCCACCCACGTAGAAGGCCAGGATAGGCAGATGGGGGTATGGATCACTGCTTTCTAGGGACAATTGGTGATGGTGAGAGAATTTGGAGTTTCTCTGGGGATGGTGAGAATGTTCTGGAACTAAACCATGGTGGCTGTTGTGTAACAGAACGACTGTGCAGCCATCACCAAATCATTCACCTTCAGATAGTCAGCTTCAGACTGGGGAGAAGGCCCATGGGTAAGCGTGCTTGTTGCACACATCTGAGGACCCGAGTGCAGATCACGCACACGGACATGTGACCCTATGACTCTGGTGGTGCAGATGGAGACAGGAGGGTCCCTGGGGTTTGCTGGCTGCATCTCAAGGTTCAATGGACAGCTGTCTCCAAGGAATAAGGCACATGGTGATAAAGCAAAACACCCAATGTCTTCCTCCACCTGGGTGTGTACTGTACACACACACACACACACACATACATATACACAAACACATATACATGCATATACATACATACATATACATATACACACATATACACATACATATACATGCACATACACCCATATGTACATATACACACATACACACATATACACATACATACATATACATATACATGCATATGCACACATACACATACATATACACACATACACACATATACACATACACACACATACATACACACACATACATACATATGCACACACAACACATAACACATACACATATACACACATACACGCATATACACATACACACATATACACATGTACACATGTAACACACATATACACATACACATATAATATACATCCATATACACATACATATACATACACATACACACATATACACACATACACACATACATATACACGCACACACACATATACACACATACATATACATACACACATATACGCACATACACATATACGTACATATACACGTACATATACACATATACACATATACATGCATATGCACACACATACACATGCATATACACACATACGCAACACATACATATGCACACACATATACACAATACACATATACACGCATATACACATACATATACACAAACACATGTACACCCACATACACATATACACACATATACACACATACAAATACATATACATGCATACATATACACACATACGCACACACATACATATACACATACATGCATATGCATGCATATACACATACACACATACATATACACACATACATATACACACATACACATACATGCATATGCATGCATATACACATACACGCACACACATACTCATATACACATACACATACATATACACATACATACACACATACATATACATACACATACATATAAATACACATGTATATACATACACACATACACGCATATACACATACACATACATATACACACATATGCACACATGCACATACACATACATGCATACACACATATGCACACATACATATACATATACACATACACATATACACATACACATGCATATACACACATACACAGACATACATACACACACACATACACATACGCACACACATACACATACATGCATATGCATGCATATACACATACACACATATACATACGCACACACATATACAGTCATATACACATATACACATACATATACATACACACATACACGCATATACACACATACACATACATATACACACATACGCACACACGCACATACATATACACACATACATATACACACATACGCACACACGCACATACACATATACACATACACACATATGCACACATACATATACATACATATACACATACACACATATACACATACACACATGCATATACACACATACACATATACACACATACATACACACATACACACGTACACACACGTACACACACATACACACACGTACACACACACGTACACACACGTACACACACACCAATGGCCACTTTCATGCTGCAGGAAATGAGCCACAATAAAAACACCACATGATTCTGTTGCTCCTTACCCAGAGGAGACAGAGCATTCTGGAAGAAGCTGCCAGTCGCTCCTGCGGTTTCCCACTCTGCGCACCAGTCATCCTGCCCAATCCAGCCCACCTTCCCCTGGGACCTGCTCAGCTGACTCCCACTTCCCACAGCACAGTTTCCTGTGTTAATTACAGCTACTCTCTATCGCCAACACCTGACCGAAATGAAGAAGGAGAGGTTTACGTGGCTCTTGGCTTTAGGGTGCTTCAGACCATCATGATGGGGAATTCATGGCAGAGAGGATGAGGCAGTGGCTTGCTCTCAGACGCCAACAGGAAGCAAGAAGGGGGAGCAGAACTAGGGGTGTGCTGTAACCTTGAGAGGCTCATTCTAGTGCCCCGCTTCTGCCCGCCAGACTCAGCTTCCATTCTCCTGGCCCGCGCGGGCATTAGATGCACAGTGCCATCTTGCTGCCGTCTCGGCTGCAGCCAGGTGGCCTCGACCGCAGCTGCACGCCATGCCTGTCTGGCTGACCTTGGGCAACATCCCCCCAGGAGGCGTCTCGGGGCAGCCCTTTGGCAGGCTTTCTCAGTCTTCCTAAGGCACTTTCAGATTACACCCTGGGGCCTTCAATGGAAGTAGCCACACACGCCAGGGTTCCTTTTCTTGGGTCCCAGTGGGAGAGGAAGGCCCCGCCTTCCAGCACTGATGTCTGCGTTGTAATGGCTGTACTGACCCACCTGTCCACTGCTTCAAAAGGACCCACTTCTTCCTCCTGTTCTACTTTCCTCCCCATTCACAGCATAAACGTGGCTCAAGTAGCAAGCAGTCACCGCGCCAGTCTGCATGCAAGCTCTGTGTCAAACAAGTCAATGTCTCACTTCTGCATTAAATCACATTCAGATCTCAGGATGGGGCAGAAAGTAGTCATGTCCGTGACCAATAGGAATAACATACTGGTTCTCTAGCCCTGTCCAATGGAGTCCTTGGTCCCCTCTGAAGCCTGGGAGCCATCACTTGCACCCACATTCTGGTCTTCTGAACTCTCCCCAAGACTGTCCATTGAGGTCTGCTTGCAGAATTTCTAGGGCTTCTCTCATCCACGTCTCTGGAGGAAATGCTCATTCCTGTCTCAGTTCCCGCTTATGGTGGTCGATCACGGCGAGAGTTGCCGACATCGGGAGCCCAGGCACGTCACAGCCACAGCCACGCCACAGCCACAGCCACGCCACAGCCATAGCCACGTCACACCCACATCCACGCCACAGCCACAGCCACCCCACAGCCACAATCAACAGCAGAGAGGCTAGCCTGGCAAATAGCGCATTGGTTCTTTCTTACCTTTATCCACCTGTCCAGGGAATAGTCCCCACCATGGGCTGGGTTTCCCACATCTGTCATGCAACTAAGGCAACCTCTCATAGGCTTGCCAGAGCCTGCCTTAACTAGACCAATCACATCTCAGCGTCACAGCTGAAACGTGCACCCCTCCCCCGTGTGGACCATGTGCTGCTCCCAGGAGGGTGAGCGCCACCCTCAACAGTACGGAAGGTGCGTACTCTGGGTGCCGCACGGGAGCAGGCAGACGGGCTCCCTCTGTGGCAGACTGGCACTGGGGGCCTGAGCTTTCCTGGCGTCTACTGCCCAGTGCACGTGCTCTTCCGGCTCTGTGGGGAAAGCAGTCCTGTGCCCCGAGGACAGAACAAGCAGAAACGCTGGCTGAGGTTCTGGGGCTGCCCAGGTGAGTCACCTTGTTAGTCAATCTGAGTGCAGTGCCCGGAGGTGGCCGTGTGCCTGAACATGTGCCCGGAGGTGGCTGAGTACCCTGAGCATGTGCCCGGAGGTGGCTGAGTACCCTGAGCATGTGCCCGGAGGTGGCCGTGTGCCTGAGCATGTGCCCGGAGGTGGCCGTGTGTCCTGAGTATGTGCCCGGAGGTGGCCACATGCCAGCTCCAGCCCCGGGCTCAACCCACAGACCTGGCACCTGACCCAGCTGGTAGAGGGCAGAATAAGGCTGAGCCAACTTGAAAGGTGCTCGTCTTGACGACTGCAGCACTGCACAGGGAGCCCCCTAGAGCCTGTGACCTGTGGGTGCCCCACAGCCAGCTTCCTGACTGCACGGCAATCTTTTCTTTTTAAAGAGAATTAAGCTAGAGTTTATCAGAGGAGAGAAAGAACGGAACTCGGGCACTCCAGAGATGGAGCGCCATGAGGGGCTGGCGCCCTGGAGAACTCATGGACTCAGGCACGGAATCCACGAGGGGCAAGGAGCTGGGAAAGATCTCGTGCATCCACTGTGCAGAGCCTGAGGGGCAGGTGCCTGCACAGCATTCTCGCGCGGTAAATGGAGGCAGACACGGGGCGTGACATCCAAACAAATACACAGGAAGCACAGCCCCTTTGCCAGCCAGCTGCCTGCCAAGCACCACAGAGCGGACATACTTCACCCTACCAGGCCCATCACGGAGCTGCCGGGAGCCTGGTGTAAGGACCGCACCTGAGCACAGTTTGGAAAGGAAGCTGAGTGTGGAAGTGAGGGCGCGCATGTCAGAAGTCTGGGGGGTCCTCAGCCATCAGGACAGGTACCCACGGGTCTGAGAGCTGGCACCCAAGCTGACTCAGCGCCCGTCACCCCTGCTTAGCCCCACACAACAGCACGATGAGGCTCTGTGCCGGGACGACACTCCACTTGCTGAGGTACAGCAGGGCACCCTCGCCTCGAGGTGGGTACCCTGAGGACTCCAGGCCCATCCAGACCTTGCCACAGTCTATGTTTGTGCCCAGGCAGGCCTAAGACCCTGTAACGGCTGCTCACCCTCATTGCCATGCCTGGGGGGAGTCAAGAGTCTCAGGACCAGGGTGCATGCGGTAGCAGAGGGCACGGAATGACACCAGCACCCCCTGGCCCAGCCACTGCCAGGCTGAGACCCGAGTGGGGCTCTTCAGGTGAATGGCACAGGTGTCTCAGCCACGCAGAACATCCTGACTTGGCAGGAGCTGGCCAGGGCACACATTCTGAGGGAGGGCAAAGGCTGCGCAGATACTCTCTGGTCCCAGTTTCCTCCGGGAAACCCGCTCCCCAAAGGCTAGACCCCCACTTCCTAGGCCTCACCACAGCTTCCAGGGCCTGGCCAGGACATGCTGGCAGCTGAGTAAGTGTCCGGCCCACGTTCTTCCTGAGCATTCCAGGGACATCCCTGGGCCCCCAGTCCTCTACCCCACGACACACACCTCCTCTGAGCAGTCCAGGGACATCCTTGGCCCCCAGTCCTCTACCCCCACGACACACACCTCCTCTGTCCCCACCCGTGTCGTGACTGTGACCCCACCTCCCAGGGCACCCAGCCTGGGGATGCCTCCACCTGGGAACTCCTGCCCCAAGGCTCTGAGTACCGCTGCCTCAGACCCCTGCTGGGCACCGCGAGCCCTGCCGGGCACCGTGAGCTCTGCCAGGTACTGTGAGGACAGGCTCTTCGAAGAGGCGTGGGCGGCTCGGGGCGGAAGGCTGCCCTGTTTTCCAGTCTCAGCATACTGCTCCTCAGTTCGAGGCCCAGGTTGCAGCCCCTCTCGCCTGACCCCAACATCACAAAGTCACCTCATACTTGTGCCCTGGGCCTCAGGGCCCCACAGTGCTCCTCGGCCTCTATTGTAATTCCGAGGTGCATTTAGACACTGTGTCAGCAATGAAAGGCACCGGAGCCGCACAAAGCCCCCATTCAGACCCAGCGGCTTGAGAACTCCTGCTGATTTACAACCCTGCCGGGACAGGCAACTGAGGAAACGCAGGGACGCTGGCAGGCGGGGCCCACTCACTTCCTTCCTAAACCCGTGTGAAAAGAGTGGTGAGAACCCCCCACCAACAGCCAGGCGGGCAGCAGGCCCAGGGTGGCATCACCAAGAGCTACGCGATCTTAAATGGAGACAGGAAGTCTCCTGATGTTGATGTCAGCCACCTCTCCCTCCTTCGTCCTCCTCCTCTTCCTCCCTCCGATAACATCAGCAGGTTGTAAACTCCCCCCAAGGCCTTCGTGTGCCTCAGGCCCCGGGAAGAACCCCTGTTCAGGTCTGGTCTCTGAAATACTCCCTGGCCACTGGGGGCCTCTGGCCCCAGGAGGTGACCTGGGGACTCCCTTGCTGCCATCTGGAACCCAAAGCCTGCAGGCACTGCCCCTCTCCAACCAAAGCCAGACCTAAGGGAGCGAGGGTCTGGACAGGAGGGAAATGTGGGGACCTCACACTGGAGGGACCTATGGTTTGGAAGGACAGACAGCGAAACCCCCTCTCCAGAGCAGCTCGGATCACGACGACAAGAATCTGCAGGGGGCAAGAACACTTGGGAGAACAGAAGCCCCCAGTCGGGCCGCTCAGTCTCCTCCTTGGCACCCGCTCCCTCCTCAGAGCCTTGGGCAAGCTGGCACCGCGCAACTGCCAGCAGCTCGAGGACCCTCCGGAAGCGTGGCTCCGCTCAGCGGCTGCTGTGCTGTTGGCACTCTACCCTCCCGGGGCCACTGAGGGCAGGTCAGGAGCTGGGTGTGTGCTCTGAAGCCCAGGGCCCGCCACGCAGCCCGGGGCCCGCCACGCAGCCCGGGGCCCGCCACGCAGCCCGGGGCCCGCCACGCGGCCCGGGGCCCGCCACGCGGCCCGGGGCTCGCCACGCTCGCAGGCCAGGGCCAGCAACAGCCACCCGGCATCCCGGGCCTGACTATCTGCCCAGCAAGCTCCACACGGCTCATGTGAACCGGTGAGGAGCAGCCGTATCCGCCACCCACGCTTGGCTGCCACATCAGAACTCCAAACAGAAATGGCTGGGGGGGCGTGCCCACCGTTGCCCGCAGGGATCACGCTGCAGAGTCCTGGCCAGGGTCAGCCCCAAACCGGCCAGTGAGGTCTGTTCTCAGCACCAGGGAGCATGAGTGAGGGCGCTGCGCCGTGGGGATCGCAGGACAGACCGGTTATCCTTCAACCATGGTGAGGTAAAGGTTAATGTTTGATGGTCGGCGGCCTGGAGCCAGGGCAACAAGGTGCTTGGAGTCCACGGCTCTGTTGCCTGTAATGGGCAGACGAGGGCCCAAGGGACTGAAAGGGGCGGCAGCCCACAGGAGTGGAAGGCCAGCTCAGTGAGACCCGTGGGCTCGCCCGCTTTCACTGGCAGCTCTAGACGCTCTCAGCAAGGGGGTGGCCAGCTTGAGCAACGGTGGCATTGGAACATGTACCCGGTCGTTCTCAATTACCCTGAGCTCAGATATCATTTCCAAACTGGGCCCTGCGGAGCGGCCAGTGCTTCTCTCTGACCAGTTGTGACCCTTGGGTCTCAGAGACTTCAGCCTTTGCCTCCTTTCTACACCTTCCATACCCCTGTCCTGCGCCGGCAGTGGCCAGGGACCCCTACGGCGTCCATGGTGCTCCGAGCTGGTCGTTCGGCAGCAGTCGGTGGGCACTGTGCCTGCTCCTGCTGCAGGACCCGCCGCCAACCTTGGCTGCTCTCTGGGCCATGATGGCATCACCAGGGCAGCGGGTGCTCCGCAGGGAGCTGGAAGGGGCGCGGTGGTCTCAGGGTCAGGATCCAGGGATTCAGGCCTTGCCTGGAGGAGCGTGTGTGCGTTCACGTGTTGAGGCGCAAATGGGACCTGAACTTGACCTCCAAAGCCCGTAAAAACGCTGGGCTGGAGGGGCCCCCTTGTCACCCAGCCCTGGGAAAGTGGAGACACAAACTCCGGTCACGCATATACGCCTATATACACAGCAGTACATGTTTGCACGTGCACACATGGCAACACACACATATGTGCATACAGTAACACACATGCACAAACGCCGGTCAGGTCACACATGTGCACCTGCACACACAGCAGCATACACTCGCATGTTCACACGTGGCAACACGCACATATGTACACACAATAACACACATGCACAAACACGGGTCACACGTGCACTTGCACACAGAACAGAACTCGCACATATGCACACGTGGCAACACGCACATACGTGCACACAGTAACACACATGCACAAACACCTGTCACATGTGCACCTGCACACACAGCAGAACTCACTTGCACATGCACACGTGGCATTGTGCACACACAAGACACACGGGCACATACATACAGTCACATAAACACACACAACACATGCATACACTAATACATGCACAAACATGCACATTCACAAACAGCCCATACACACACAGCAACACACACACACACACACACACACACAGGCACAAATATAAGCATACACACTCATACACACTCACAGCACACACATTGAGGCTCTGGAAGTTTCCCGAGGTCTTTATTCGTCTTGGTTTAATTTTATTATTTCTGAGACAAGTTTTCACCACGTAACCATGACTAGCTTCAAATTCATGGCAATGCTCCTGCCTCAGCCTCCCAGGGGCTGGATGGCAGGTGTGCATCTCCACGCACAGCTGCCCCTAATCCAGCTGTTGCCTGACCTTAGGAGGTGACATGAGGGTGTTTGTGAAAGGAGAGGGTGTGGACCTAGTTGGCCTAAAACAAGTCAGCGTCCTTGTAGTCAATGGCTCATGGACCTGCGGCTCCATCCCGCCAGGCTGGGAGCAGAAGCTAGAGGGGCCCACAGGGACGACCAATTCAAGAAGCAGAATACATTTTCTAACCTAATTACTGCCAGCCCAGGAGGCCCACGTTGACTTTGCCCAACAGTGCACAGGCCTCACCCACTCACACCCAACCCACTCCTGACTTTCCACCCACGGTAGACTCACAACCCACTCCTGACTTTCCACCCACGGCGGGCTCACAACCCACTCCTGACTTTCCACCCACGGCGGGCTCACAACCCACTCCTGACTTTCCACCCACGGCGGGCTCACAACCCACTCCTGACTTTCCACCCACGGCGGGCTCACAACCACTCCTGACTTTCCACCCACGGCGGGCTCACAACCCACTCCTGACTTTCCACCCACGGCGGGCTCACAACCCACTCCTGACTTTCCACCCACGGCGGGCTCACAACCCACTCCTGACTTTCCACCCACGGCGGGCTCACAACCCACTCCTGACTTTCCACGCACGGCGGGCTCCTCCTGCCTTCTGGCGGCTCCGATCCGTGGGATGCTGTGATTGACACCGCTCAGTCCTCGTGCAGCTCCACGGCCGCTGGCCCATGCAGCTGATGTGGACCCACACCCAGGACCCCGGCTGGGCTGCACGCTACTAGAAAAGCCTCCTTGACCTTGCACTGCAGCGGGTCCCCTTGCAAGACGCACAAGCCCCTGGCACTGATCTCACCCCGACAGGGGGCCGTGCTGCCCCAGGGGACGCCTGGTCTGCAGAGAGCCGGCCATCTGTGCGGCCGTCATCTCCGGCAGCTCTGCGAGCGTTGGGCAGGTTGGGCGGGCATGAGTCCCCTGTCCCCGTGCAGTGACCACGAGGACACGCTGAGCCCAGATGGAGGGCACAGAACCCAGATGGAGGGCACAGAGGAGCAGAGCCCACGGGCAAGATGCCAAGGCTGCACTTTTGGCCTCTGGAAACGCAGCATTGTTGGCCGGAACAGCACGAGCAGCCTCCTGCCTGGCCACAGGTGGATTCCAGGGCCCCCTGGCCGTCCATGGTGCCCAGTGCCGGGGCTCGGCCCCCCCCTCCAATCGCCAACCCCTCGGTGACCACAGGGACTTCCATGATCAGAAGGCTCATGGGACCCACGTCCCTGCCACAGGAATTCACCTCCACCTCCCGCAGCTGTAATCCTGTTGCCAGGACACACTGGAGCAGAAATGCGATGGCAGGGATTAGTGTCTAGACGGCGTGACCTTTCCCCTGGTTCTCCACGTATAATGGGACGAATCGCCGGGCACGGTGAGGTGATAGCAGGCATAAAGAAGGAAGCTGTTTCCAGAGCCGGTGTGGACATTCCAGTCGGGGCCGCCGTGCAGGGCCGGCTGAGGGTGGCAGCCCAGCTCCCCGCCGGCTGCACACAAAGGGGCTTTCATCGAGGGAATGTCACGTCTTCAATTAGCGATGAAAGCAATGGAGATCGTGGCCTCCCGGTGCCCGGCACACCGCGGGGAGCCCGTCCATTAACTGTGCTACCCACGCTCCGCCAGGCTGGCAGCACCGCTCGCAGTGACGGGGGCCCCTGCCCGTGCCGCAAGCACGCAACCGGTGCCCAGTCACCCAAGAGAGTCCCCTGAGCCAGCCCGGCACAGCAACGCCTTGGCTAACAGCGTCAGGAGGACGGTGGCCGGAGCGGAGCGCCGGTCGGTCTTGTGGGCACTCGCGCCTTCCCTCAGCTGCCCAAGAGTGTGCGAACCTGTGGCTGGCGTGAGGCCTGGCTTGGGAACGGTGCCACCTGCACCCTGGTCCCCTGTGCCCATAGATGGAACTAAACGCCTCCCCTCTGAGTCAGTCCCACCTGGGCACAGCCGCCAGGCGCGTAGCAAGAATGTGGCTACAGACACGATTCACACCGCCCGTACCTCAGACTGGAGACCTTCCAGCAGTACGCACCCGGTCAACCCGGCCTCCGGTGGAGGCAGCATGGCGAGCTCAATGCCAGACAAGGCTACTGTCCCAAATGCACACACACAGACTAAGGATGGTGAGGCAGGCGGCACACGCCTGCCATCCCACACTTGGAGGCTGAGGATCCCAGGTTCAAAACCAAGCTGAACACGCAGCCCTTGCTCGACAGCAGAGAAAGGTTTGGTGTGTTCTGACAACGAGTATTTCAGGGCGAGCCAGAAGCCTTCTGCGGACGTGACGCCACGGAAGCACTGAGGGTCTCCACGTCCTTCCTCCAGCCAGCATGACTGGCCTTCATCGGAGATGGCCAGTGACCTGCTAGAAGCACTTCTGCCTAGTGAGATTAACCAGTGCAGTTTGCAGTCCAGTTTGCAACCCAGGACAAGAACAAGAACAAGGAGCCTCAGCCCAGAACACCAGCCTGAGGGGAGTACCCAGCACGAGCCCTCACGGCTGCCCATCCAGCAGGAGCCCTCACGGCTGCCCATCCACGCCAGCGGCGGACCAGCAGAGCCCTCATGGCTGCCCATCCACGCCAGCGGCGGATGAGGCCACCAAGGAGACCTGTGGCACAGAGCCCAGCTTCCAGACTCAGTGGACTCAGCTCCGACTCAGCCAGCCTGCATATCACTACCCGTAACACTGGCCCCATGGCCTTATGGGCCCCGCCGGGCTGGGAGCAATGCAGGCGGCCCTGGCTGGAGCAGTGTGACATAAGCCCCTCCAGGAGACCCACAGTCTCTCTGCTGGTCACGGGAGGCAGAAGAGAACCATTGCTGATGAGGAGGGATCCACAGAGACATTATGGGGTCATCGCTGGGACCTGCTGGGGAGCAGACACACTGGGAGCCCCAGGCAGGGCAGGAGCCAGAGACCACAGCTCTGGGAGGAAGGGGCAGAAGGCAGCCCAAGGGCTGGGCTGAGAGAGGAGCGGGTGAGGACCAAGGTAGGCAGTCTCAACCGCCTCTGTGGTCAGCGCCCTCAGGGAGAAGACCAGGGAAATGCTGGTACAGGACCCATGGGGTCAGAGCATTCCCATGGGAACATGCCACACGGCAAAGGGGCTTCCTGGGAGGAGGAGGAGCCCCTCCAAGTTGCATGCCTGTGCAGCACAGCCCTTGGCGAGGCTGCTGCGGGCATCCATGCACTTGCAGACATTGCAGTGCACACGTTCACGTGGTCAGACACAAGGCCAGATGGGGCACTGTTTGGGGCGTTCTGCTCAATAAGCCATCTTTTAAGATATGAAACAGAAAACCCTGTCACCTGTGGGCAACGCATGTCACCCCAACAACCTTCTCTAGGTCCAGACTTGGGTGCCACGTGGAGGTCCCACCTTCCCAGGACCATGGAGAGCCCAAGCACTTGGGGTCCTATGTCAGATAACAGAAACCTGTGGGGAGGTGGTCACGTGTGTACTGGTCCTGCAAGTCCAAGGTCATTCAGAGGCTAGCGAAGATCAGCACAGGTCCCCAAATGCGGTTTACACGTGGCAATCGCTGCAGACAGCACGGAGCGGCTGCTTTGCCTTCTCAGCAAAGGAAAATGGCGTGTGAGAGCTGCGAGACCCTCTCCCTCCCTGGCTCGTGAGTTCCTCCCGTTAGCAGCTGTCTGAGACGCGTGACCCAAAGGATGCAGGTGACAAGGGGGTTTTTATTCCAGCTTAACGATTTCAGGTCACAGTCCACTGCAACCAGGGTGCTCCTGAAGGAGCGGTCACGCAACATCCACAGCGGGCCCACGCACACGAGGGCGAGAGCCTGCGCACGTGGGCTTTCTAACATTCACCAGCCTGCCAAATTCCAACCAGCTCCCTCTTACGCCGGACTGAAGAACGACCTTTACTCAACCAGAGGATCTCCCGCCACTTGTGAGCTACGGGACTGTTCAGGTGCCCTGAGCTCGGCTGTCAGCTTTCAGGCGACACCTAATAATAGTTTGGGCTTTGTCACTGACAGCGGCACGCGGGCGCTCGTGTCCTTGGTGTTCCTGGCCTGGGTGGTCACCGTGGGAGAGGGAGGGAGGGTGAACAGAGTTGGTGGACAGGGCTGGACAGTGCGGCCAGGAAGGCGGAACGAGTGGCCCCACCGCGAGGTGGCGGCCAGGGTGCTCTTCAGGTAGGCAGCAGCAAGGCGGCCAGCCCTGCCTGGCTGATGGATCCTGAGCCAAGCCCCGCCCCGGCCGGCTGGGGGGGAAGCCTGGGCTCAGCTCTGCTGCCAGCGAGACAGCAGACCCCTGCAGGCAGGCTGGGGGGGCTCCCAGAGACAGCCGAAGCGGGAGGGGGAGGGGGCCCAGGGCCCCGGGGAGTGCGGGCTGCAAGGAACGACCCACAGAAGAGAACGAGGGCCCAGACCCAGTGACGCAGCAGACCCACGCTCAGGGCGGGACAGAATAGCAAAGCCCAGAGCAGGAGGGGGGGCAGACTGAAGGGGTGGGGCTGGGTGACCCCAAGCTGGCAGCAGGATTGCCCTGCACAAAGAAGCCCCAAGGCACACAAGAAGGCCCAGTGGGAAAGGAAGGAAATCTTAAAAGCCCTTTACTAAGACCAGAGGGCAAAGGTCAGATTGAATGCTTTCAAATATCTGAAACCTTAGAGATTAAAGGGAGTTGAAAGAGTCCAGTCGCCTTATCTCAGCCCATCTCAGGAGGAATGCTAGCCCAGGCGGGGATGGGAAGGAGGAAACAGGCTCTGGGAGAGTTGGGGGCACCCAGCTGGGGGGGCTGTGGCGTTTTGGTTCAGCAGTTAACTGTTCCTAAACAGCTGAAATTCACAAACCGGTTTAGCTTAAGCTTGACACCTGCTGCGTGCAGCTGAAGACAAACAGCAGGAGTGCACAGGAGGGTCCTGCGCCAGAGGGCAGGAAGGGTCCTGCGCCAGAGGCAGGAAGGGTCCTGAGCCAGAGGGCAGGAAGGGTCCTGAGCCAGAGGGCAGGAAGGGTCCTGCGCCAGAGGGCAGGAAGGGTCCTGAGCCAGAGGGCAGGAAGGGTCCTGAGCCAGAGGAGGGCAGGAAGGGTCCTGAGCCAGAGGAGGGCAGGAAGGGTCCTGAGCCAGAGGAGGGCAGGAAGGGTCCTGAGCCAGAGGAGGGCAGGAAGGGTCCTGAGCCAGAGGAGGGCAGGAAGGGTCCTGCGCCAGAGGGCAGGAAGGGGTCCTGCGCCAGAGGGCAGGAAGGGTCCTGAGCCAGAGGAGGGCAGGAAGGGTCCTGAGCCAGAGGAGGGCAGGAAGGGTCCTGAGCCAGAGGAGGGCAGGAAGGGTCCTGAGCCAGAGGGCAGGAAGGGTCCTGCGCCAGAGGAGGGCAGGAAGGGTCCGCGCCAGAGGGCAGGAAGGGTCCTGCGCCAGAGGGCAGGAAGGGTCCTGAGCCAGAGGGCAGGAAGGGTCCTGAGCCAGAGGAGGGCAGGAAGGGTCCTGCGCCAGAGGAGGGCAGGAAGGGTCCTGCGCCAGAGGGCAGGAAGGGTCCTGAGCCAGAGGGCAGGAAGGGTCCTGCGCCAGAGGGCAGGAAGGGTCCTGAGCCAGAGGAGGGCAGGAAGGGTCCTGAGCCAGAGGAGGGCAGGAAGGGTCCTGAGCCAGAGGAGGGCAGGAAGGGTCCTGAGCCAGAGGAGGGCAGGAAGGGTCCTGAGCCAGAGGAGGGCAGGAAGGGTCCTGAGCCAGAGGAGGGCAGGAAGGGTCCTGCGCCAGAGGGCAGGAAGGGTCCTGCGCCAGAGGAGGGCAGGAAGGGTCCTGAGCCAGAGGAGGGCAGGAAGGGTCCTGAGCCAGAGGGCAGGAAGGGTCCTGAGCCAGAGGGCAGGAAGGGTCCTGAGCCAGAGGAGGGCAGGAAGGGTCCTGAGCCAGAGGGCAGGAAGGGTCCTGAGCCAGAGGAGGGCAGGAAGGGTCCTGCGCCAGAGGGCAGGAAGGGTCCTGAGCCAGAGGAGGGCAGGAAGGGTCCTGCGCCAGAGGGCAGGAAGGGTCCTGCGCCAGAGGAGGGCAGGAAGGGTCCTGAGCCAGAGGAGGGCAGAAGGGTCCTGCGCCAGAGGGCAGGAAGGGTCCTGCGCCAGAGGGCAGGAAGGGTCCTGCGCCAGAGGGCAGGAAGGGTCCTGAGCCAGAGGGCAGGAAGGGTCCTGAGCCAGAGGAGGGCAGGAAGGGTCCTGAGCCAGAGGAGGGCAGGAAGGGTCCTGAGCCAGAGGGCAGGAAGGGTCCTGCGCCAGAGGGGCAGGAAGGGTCCTGCGCCAGAGGAGGGCAGGAAGGGTCCTGCGCCAGAGGCAGGAAGGGTCCTGCGCCAGAGGGCAGGAAGGGGTCCTGCGCCAGAGGGCAGGGTGAGGTGCTGGGAGGGCAGAGAGATGGGGCGAAGGAGGCTGGGAACCTGGAGAGGCGATGGGGCTTCTTGGAAGTCCAGGGTGGGGGCAGGGAGAGTCTAGCTGGATACAGGTGTCCACCGATGATTGAAGGCTTCTGCTCTGGGAACGTGTGTAAAAAATTGAGTTAAACCCCTGAGTAGGCCTGCAGGAGGCTGTTGACTGATGGGGAGGCCCCGTTGGTTTAACCTGGCATTCTTCACAAGTGACTTTGCCCCGCTCTCGGCCTCCTGTGGGTATGGCGTGACCATTTCCCTCGGCCCCTGGTGTTGGTGTGCCTCTCCTGCCAAGCTGAATTAAACACTGTAACCAGATAATCGTTAAGATGAAACAAAACCCCCTTGTTCCCTACAGGGCACTTGGTCGTGAGTTTATCAGCAACGATGCAGAGAACCTGCAATGAGGAGAGCTGAGGTGTGGGCAGGAGGGTCGGCCACACAGGAACGGCCAGCAGGGAAGACCCCCCACAGCACCCTCACCTCCAACTTCAGAATTCGAACAGAGATGAAATACCACCATGACCCTGAGACCCCAATCTGCGGCCTCGCTCCCCGCTGCTAAGTCCCAGCTCCACGGAAGCTTGGCCGGCGTCTGCAAGTGGCCCCATCCGCTGGCCACACAGCAATTCTTAGGAGAGCGACTGGCTGGTTTGCCCCCCGTCAGGTGCAGCCCCACAGTGTGTGGGCAGTGTGTGCTCCCAAAAGCCCCCACACCATCCCTCTGCTCTTAGTTGCGGTGCAGACCAGCAAAGCGCTGGACAGAGACCACCCCAGACTTACTCTCATCCCAGGGCCCAGGAGCAGCCTCAACCCGGGGACAAGTGAGCCTGACCCAGACGCACAGAGTGCTAATGAAGCGTGAGACTCAAAACTTCCAAGAGCCCACTGCAAGGGTGCCACCTGCAAGGGTGCCACCTCCCAAGGGTGCCACCTCCCAAGAGTGCCACCTGCAAGGGTGCCACCTGCAAGGGTGCCACCTGCAAGGGTGCCACCTCCCAAGAGTGCCACCTGCAAGGGTGCCACCCCCAAAGATGCCAGTGTGGAGTGAGGCTCCAGACCCACATCCACCACGTGGCTGAAGGCTCATTACACTCTTTCCATGTGCCCCAGTGCGTGAGTCTTCAGCAGCTGTGGCTCCGCGGTGTCCAGAACGACTGTGTGACGAAACACTGACAGCCGCTGGGCACCACGGCTGCTGCTTTGCCCTGGGACAACCTGTCACTCACGGGGAGACGGGCTGCCGGGAGCTAGATCAGTACCGTGCACCTCCTCAGGACAGAACCCAGGGGTTTCTCCAGCGTGGATGGTCCCGCTCCCCCTCTGCGAAGACACACAGGCTGAGTCCCAGGGGCCGCCCCCACCTCTCGGGACCCCAGTAGCGCACGGGCAATTTGCGCCAGCTGCCTGGCAGCAGCTCTCTGCAGGGCTGCATTTGCCGTCCTTCCTGCCCTCCTTTGGTCAGCCGCCTGAGCCGGATGGTGGGTGTGGGAGCCCTCAGGTGCTGCTGTGCACAACGGGAGGGGCCTCCTCCAAGGCAAGGTTCGCTGACGATCAGGGAGTCCTCAGGAGAGGGGTTGACTTAAATTGGGGGGCAGCCCTCGCTCGCGTGGTCCTAGACACACAGAAAGGGTCTGCGCTGTGACCAGCGGGCTTTGGGAACCCCTGGCATCCTGCTCGCATGGGAAGCGGAGGGTCTCACCCGCAGCAAGTTCCTGTCGTTACCGCCTACTGAGCGAGAGACCTACTGTGTGACGCCAGGCCTGCAGCCCACAGCTGGGTGTGAGAGACCTACTGTGTGACGCCAGGGCCTGCAGCCCCACGGCTGGGTGTGAGAGACCTACTGTGTGACGCCAGGGCCTGCAGCCCCACGGCTGGGTGTGAGAGACCTACTGTGTGACGCCAGGGCCTGCAGCCCCACGGCTGGGTGTGAGAGACCTACTGTGTGACGCCAGGGCCTGCAGCCCCACGGCTGGGTGTGAGAGACCTGCTGTAACGCCAGGGCCTGCAGCCCACAGCTGGGTAACACACAACAGGTGCCTCCAGATTTCAAGGCCAGCAGCATGGCAGCCTCCAAACTGTGCTCTACCCCAGATACCCACCCTTGGGGCTCCTGTTCACATGTCTACCCTCACGGCTAATGGACTCTCCTGTCCCTCCCCCTGGTAAGCGCCCCGTGGTGCCCTTGGCCCTCAGAAGATCCAGTCATCTCCTTAGCTCAAGATGCTCAGCCAAGTCCCAGACACAAAGTGCCTGTGATGACCCCAGTCTGCAGATGAGGGTGTGGGCGTGTCTGGGGGTCCCTCGCTCTGTGGCCTGCAGACACAGGCGAAGGGGTCAGTCTGCAACTTCACATCCTTAGAGCCCTGAGGCGTCTGTCTTCACTGTGCGCTCAGAGGGGGGGCTGTGCGCTCAGAGGGGGGCTGTGCGCTCAGAGAGGGGGGCTGTGCGCTGGGGGGGGCTGTGCGCTGGGGGGGACTGTGCGCTCAGAGGGGGGGCTGTGCGCTCAGAGGGGGGCTGTGCGCTCAGAGAGGGGGGCTGTGCGCTGGGGGGGGCTGTGCGCTGGGGGGGGACTGTGCGCTCAGAGGGGGGGCTGTGCGCTCAGAGAGGGGGGCCGTGCGCTGGGGGGGGCTGTGCGCTCGGGGGGGGGCTGTGCGCTCTGAAAGGGGCCGTGTACTGGTGCTGAGCCTGGGCTGGAGTCAGCAGCAGGGTCCAAGATGTTGCTTTTCTGTTAAATTGCCAGCTCCCGCCACACACACCAGGCACACATGCACGCGGCACGCACATGCAGGCACACACACACACGCAGGCCCACACCACGCAGGCACACACGCAGGCACACACACGCAGGCACACGCACGCAGGCACACACACGCAGGCACACGCACGCAGGCACACGCACGCAGGCACACCACGCAGGCACCACAGGCACACGCACGCACGCACGCACGCATACATGAACGTACAAATACACACACACCAGGAAGTGGGCAGTAGGAACAGTGGTCTCCTTTCTGGATTCCGAGCTTCCCAGCCTTCCTATCGGGCCAGAACACAGAAAGGCCCCGGCTGCCCTGAGGGGCTGGAGACCCAGAGCAAGAGCTGTGGCCTGGCATTTCCAGGGAGACAGAACCTTGACTCAAGGTTCCAGAATGAACAGGCGGCCATCACTAGTGCCGCCTGTCAGAGAGGTGCCCTGTGATGTCACAGGTGAGATGTGGTGTGATGGTGTGACGTCACAGGTGAGACATGGTGTGATGGTGTGACGCCACAGGCAAGAGGTGGTTGTGTGACGCCACAGGCGAGAGGTGGTGTGATCTTACAGGTGAGAGGTGGTGTGATCTTACAGGTGAGAGGTGGTGTGATCTTACAGGTGAGAGGTGGTGTGACGCCACAGGTGAGAGGTGGTGTGATCTCACAGGTAAGAGGTGGTGTGACGTCACAGGCGAGAGGTGGGTCCACTGCGTGGCGGGAGAAGCCCATGCAGAGAGGGCGACAGTGAGAGGGAGAAGCAGGCCAGAGGCTCTGGGCTCAGGCCAGAGGACATGGAGATGCCCTCCTGCTCGCAGCGCGGGGGCTCAGAGAGCACTGGGGGAGGTCCTGAGGGCACTCTTGGGAGATGGGGCTACAAGCTGAGCTAACAGAAAAAGCCTCTCCCAGCCTGGACGGCCTCTCTGCTCACGGGACCTGTCCCACCCTAAGGACGCCTTAAGCGTCTCCCAGACCCTCAGGCCATGTGCTGAGGCTTCTGCAGAGCAGGGCTAAGCAGCAGGGGGCCAGGACTTTCCTGCAGTGGGAGGGGCGAGGGCAGGAGAGTCTGGCTATGGCGGGCAGGACCCGGCCTGCAGGCAGACTGATCCAGAGACTTCTGGCTCTCCAGCTGGAAGGTGGAGGTGACCGTAACAAGAAAGAGAAGGGTTTTCCTGTGCCCCCAGATGGGGCGCGTGTCCAGGATGGGACTCCTAGATAGAAAAGCTTCCCCCGTTAGATGCCTGTTCTTGGTCTCCTGCAGGCACGTGGGGGTCTTGGCAGATTTCTTTACAGTACACCCCATGAAGATGCTGTGGTGAGCAGAGGCAGCAGACAACCTGGGGGTCCCTCTGAGGAACACAGGAAGTCCACGTCACGTTCTGGGCACGCGCGGCCCGGGAAGAGCAGCCCGGGAAAAGCGGCCCGGGAAGAGCTCTCGAGCGGCGGGGGAGGCGGCGGGGGAGGCGGCGGGGGAGGCGGCGGGGGAGCGGCGGGGGAGGCGGCGGGGGGAGGCGGCGGGAGAGGCGGCGGGGGAGGCCTCCTTTCCTAGCAGAGTCGTCATGGCGACAGACACTCTCAGGACGGGGTAATAGACGGTCCCACGGACACTGGTCACGCCGCGCTCCCGAGGTGCCTGGCGGCAGACAGAGCCCTAGAGGCACTGCGGGTCCTCGCAGCAGCCCTGGGCCAGCAGGACCCAGGGTGAAGCCGAGGCACAGGCGGCTACACTTGCTTCGCTGCACTGCAGATCTCGCCTCCGGGCGCCATTCCAGGAGGCACAACAAGGGGGGCAGAGCAAAGCCCCCTTTGACCCCAGAGCCTGCCTGAGCGCTCGCCACTGCACCAACCACCTCCACCTGTGAGGGCAAAGCAGGTGCCAGGCTTCCTGCCAGCTGGAAGCCCCCGAGACCTGGCGACTCCAGAATCATCTGCCACGGGGCCTCCAACGGGTATGAGTGACAGCTCTGGACTCCCCCATGCCGGCAGCCTCCCCATGACCACCAGGTGTGGGGGCCCGGGCTGAGCTACAGTCACTGCTCCAGGCTCCTGTCACTAGGGGTCGAGCAATGGCTACAAAGTGAAGGGGAAAAATGCTGTGTTACAGCCGGACCACAAGCCAGGGCAAAACTCAACGTGACATGCACAGCTGCACTGCAGCCGACATTAGCAGCAAGGAAGGAAACTCCCCAGAGAGGAAGACCGATCGGCAGGGTGGCCAGGGAACAGTCAGTCGCCCACACCACCAGAACTCCAAAAAGTGTACCTGCCTTCATCGAGTCAGTGAGATGTTTGAAGGACAGTGTAAGGCTCCATGAGCAGAGGCTGCCCGTCTGCAGAGGCTGCCCGTCTGCAGAGGCTGCCCGTCTGCAGAGGCTGCCCGTCCGCAGGGTCTGCCCGTCCGCAGGGGCCCTGATGGTCCACAGGCTGCCCGTCCGCAGGGGCCCTGATGGTCCGCAGAGGCTGCCCGTCCGCAGAGGCTGCCCGTCCGCAGAGGCCCTGATGGTCCACAGAGGCTGCCCGTCCGCAGGGGCCCTGATGGTCCGCAGAGGC